>CAHIKZ030002565.1:390000-412500 GCA_903632075.3 Acanthosepion pharaonis
AAATTAATGAAAATCATTAAATCTAAGAAATAAATAAATAAACTCAATACTAAACAGATAAAATATAGATGAACACTATAATTTTACCGTACCTGTAAGTAGGAGAGTTGATGGCGTAAGTGGAAGGGGGTAAGAAAAAGATGTTATTGTTTGGAAAAACGGGAAGGAAAGATATAATCGTCTATTTATTTATAAGAATAGTATAAATCGTTGATTTTGCCATATGAAACTGAGTAGGAAGAGACAATATCATCAACAATTATTTTTCTCTTAACTTTTTTTTCTTTACCATTATCACTGGTAGCTTTCTTTGGAGCCATGACTGAGGACTAATGAAGAGAAAAAAGTCAAAATAAAAGTATAATAAAATTGGAAAAGAAAAACACAGCACAACACACGAATGTATACAACATGGCTGTCAACTCAGAAATTATTCCGTTCGGGTTGACTCAGTTTGGCAATGTTGTTCGAGAACTGAAATTTTGTTTGATAACAGATTTGTTCGACATGTAAAACGTTCGAGAACCGAGGTAATTTATATATATATATAGTTATATATATATATATATATATATATATACAAAAATTTATTCACATTTTAATAATGCATAATTTGATTGGCAGAGACATCCATCATCGCAAACAATTTAAATAATATCAACAAAACCTCCGTATCCGTTAAAATGAATGAAACCCTTGTTTTTATATAAATTTCTGCCGTATTAGTTCTTATTTTTATTACAATTTTCGTCTGTTCCTACAGACATCTTTAATAGGTTAATGATTGGATAATAAGTGCGACATTACTGTAATTATTGAACAATATAGTTCATGCCACTTTGACAGAAAAATTTACCAAAAAAAAAATTTGTTCATCACCATATTTTTATATGAACGCACAACTTTAAAAAATTTAAAATCAAACTCAGCGTTACTTTTGCGCGCTCAAAAAACAATAACTCATTTTCAATAGCATTTCGGATACAACAATACATATATTTTCGTTGTCCTCTTATTACTAAAGAGAAAAAACAAGAACAACATCTATTCTATACCTGAAGATGTCTGTAGGAACAGACGAAAGGTTGTAGTAAAAATAAAAACTAATACGGCAGAAATTTATATAAACAAGGATCATTTCATTCATAACGGATACGGAGGTTTTTTGTATATTATTTGAATTGTTTGCGATGATGGATGTCTCGCCATTTAAATCATTAACCTTTGCATTAGTTTTTGTGTGAATAATTCATGTATTTGTAAATTGATTATATATTTATATATATATATATATATATATATATATATATAGCTCAAATATGGATGACTTATAAAGACAGTGCAGAATGTAAAATATAAAAATTTAAAGGTAACATCATCAATATCTAAAAAGGAAGGAAAAAATATCGCCTCTTTATTTATAAGAATAATATAAGATCGTTTTTTTTTGCCAAAATGAAACTAGTAGGAAGAGAAAAATATCATATATTTTTTCCTTTACCAATATCACTGCTAGCTTTCTTTGGAGCTATGTTTTGAGGACTAATGAAGAGAAAAAAAAAATAAACAGTTGATGTTAAAATTGGAAAAAAAAAAATACAGCACAACACACGAATGTATACAATATGGCGGTAAGTCAAACTTATTTGATTCCGTTAAAGGTGAACTCGGATCAGCTCAGCCATGTTGTTCGAGAACCGAAATTTTGTTCGATAACCGAGGCATTTTCATCTCGAATATTCTGTTCGAAAACAGATTTGTTCGAAAATGTGAGAGACGTTCATGAACCGAGGTTTCTCTGTACATCCTTTTATGTGGCCGTGAATACTGGACAATCTCCTACAGATGAAGAGAACGTCGGAGGCAGCAGAAACGTGCTTCTACAGGATAGTGAAAATTCCATGAACGGAGGGATTACATAACAATGTAAGTCCTAAAAACATGGCCAGTTAGTGATATCTGACAATCTTTCGGCAAATAATGAGAAAATGCCGCTTGGAAAACTAAACCCTCACGTGGCATAATGACGGCAAGAGAGATAGTGGGGAGGGCATTTCTTTAGTATCTGTGAATAGCCATGACTTCATGGAAAGGGTGTGAACTAGTTTCCTTTTGCCATCTTCATGGCCTTGAATTAAGAGATATCATTCTCTCTTCATGGCATACGTGATTAGGGCTCTCCACACATTCCTTTTATTTAGTATCTGTGAATAACCATGACATCTTGGAAAATATAATGGACTAATTTCCTGTTGCCTTCTCCGTGCTCTTGAATTAAGTGCTATCATTCTTCCTTCAGGGCATAGGTGATTAGGGCTCTCCACACATTCCTTTTATTTAGTATCTGTGAATAACCATGACATCTTGGAAAATATAATGGACTAGTTTCCTGTTGCCTTCTCCGTGCTCTTGAATTAAGAACTATCATTCTTCCTCCAGGACATAGGTGATTAGGGCTCTCCACACATTCCTTTTATTTATTTTCTATGAATAGCCATGGCCTCTTGGAAAAGACAGTGGAGTGTTTTCTTGTTGTCTCCTCCACAATATTGAATTAAGAGCTATCCTTCTCCCAAATTTTGTTGAAACATCTTAAAAGTAAACTGATCAAATTAATAACATCTTCCTGCAAAAGTATTTTTTTATTCTTACAATTGGGAAACTTTTCAAATTTTGTTTATTTATTTATTTATTTATTAGTTCTTTGGAAATCAATTACTTTATCGCAATTGACTGTTTCTACAGTCTTTACCAAGAATTGCGTTTCTTGTCTGTTTATGAAACTGTTTTTCATTTTTTTAAATCCGTCCTTCTATTCCTGGAACCCATTTTGAAAACATTTTTACAGGTGACGTCATAAAACAAGGGTCATTAACAATAAAGTCATTTAAAAATTTGGTTATTTTTAAAAATTACAACGGTCATTATGTTTATTCATTCACAGCGGTCATTTACAAAGGGTCATTTAAAACGGTCATTATTCAATGGTCATTTACAATTTCATTTAAAATGATCATTTGCAACAATTTTACAATAATTTTCACAACGGTCAAATTAAAGCGGTCATGAAATAAAAAGTCATTTACATTTTTCATTCAAAGAAATCATTTACAAAGGTCATTTACAATTTCATTAAATTTGGTCATTGCAAAAGGGTCATTTAAAAATATTTTTGCAAAGGGTCATTTCAACAAAGGGTCTTTTCATTCTGGGGTAAATAACGGTCATTCACAACGGTCATTTACAAAGGGTCATTTACAACGGTCATTCATTTGATTTATAAATCATGTACAATGGTCATTCATTTTAAATCATTTATAAAGGGTCATTTTTTATTTACAAAGGTCATTTACATATTGTCATTTACAAAATTTATATTCATTAATATTAAAATAAATATACAAATCATTATAATTATATTTACAATGGTCAAAAACAACGGTCATTCACAATATATATATTATACAAAGGTCATGTACAACGGTCATTCACAATTTCATAAAAATGGTCATAAAAAAGATCATTTATCTAAATATTCATGAGAAGGTCATTTACATTATTCTCAAATATATTCTCATTGGTCAACATTTTTAGTCATTACAACGGTCAAAACAATGGCCAAAATTGAATTTCTTGGGATCGGTATAAATATTCTTTATTCAATTGTAAAATCCAGTCATTTATGGTTCAATTTGCTTTGGGAGAGCTTGAGTTCAATACCAGTAAAACCATTGCATTCACATACGTACGGTGTCCTGGAAAATAATGAATCCTTTTAAAAAAAGCTATGGGTCAATAGCAGGACTAACCGGGTTCTAAAGCCTTGAATGGCAACTGGTCTCCCTCAGAAAGAAATGGCAACCTACTGCGAGAAAAAATCTACCTTGTCAGTTCTGTATCGAAAGATACATGATAGCCTAAGCGTGTAACACGCATGGCACATAACTGACTGACTTTATTTGTACTGCAACAGCCTCCAGAATTTCAAGGCCTTCTTTATACTCTGTTGTATATAATGATGTTGTTACCTATTATAATTTGACATGTTACTATTAATTTGGTTATTTGTGATACGTTCAGCTATACCATTGCCTACTGCACTAATTTGTGACAAATGACAGGTCATCCTACAAAAAGTATTAATATATAAATTTTATCAATATAAGAATTTAATGCTGCTTGTTTAATGTTACTGCTGTAAATACAATCTCCCAAAAGAACATATATAAACAACATTATTTATACATAGGATAGAATTTTAAGATGATTAATTCTCTCTCTCTCTCTCTCTAAAATATATATATATATATATATATATATATATATATGTGTGTTGTGTGTGTGTGTGTGTGTGTGTGTGCAAATATATATAGTTAAAAAAATTCCCCCACTGCCCCTTATTAAAATGATTGCTGTTCTCCGTTTTCATAGAAATTAATATTACGAACGTATATGCTTATAAAGCTCCATAAATTTCCAAATTTGTTATTCCAAAATTTGCTTGAGGATGAAGCAGAACGAGGTACTTTAATTTAATAAAATATCTATAATTAAATTAAATTTTTAGATTCTGCATTTTTTGAAACATGAGAATTCTTATGTAGCAGTGGAAAAAAATATTTTTTTAAAATAATTATAATATATATATATATATATATATATATATATATATATATATAATATTATATTAATTTTTTACAATTTCAATATCAAAGCGACATGCTGTTTCATGCTAAACACACAATCGTCAGGCCGCGCATCCAGCATGAAATTTATGCCTGTCGCCTCTGAATGTTGACTTCATGTTCACTAAATTTATTTATATTTACATATGCTCTATCTCTGATAAAGCACTTTAGCCCATAAATAAAGCACACCTTGAAACTATATTTATATATATATATATATATATATATATATATATATATATATATATATTGAACAAAAAAAAAAATTAAAAAATTAAAATCTTCAGACACACTGGGTTGTAGATTAATATTATTTTCGTTTTTTTATTATTATTATTTCATTTAGATTCCTCGACTAGTTTCGGCCAAAATGGCCATCATCAGGAGAAGAAATATTTCTGCTTGCTGGTGGCATTGAACTACAGAAATGAATGTCTTGATGGAGAAAATGAACTTTTGTCTGTAGTTTTTTTTGTTTTTTTTTTTTTTTTTTTTTTATCTTTTTAACATGAATCTTTTAACATTCCTTGTGTTGGTCAAACAGTCTCTTTTAAGTTGTTATTTGAGATAAGAGCTGGATGGATTCCCTTAGTCAGTTTGACAGTTTTATTGGTTACTGGAGAGGGGATGTGTCTTCCTGTTTGGTGTTTGTGCGTGTGTTATTTGGTTCTTAGAGAGTGAGTGAGTATGATATATGTAAGCGTGTATATTGCTGTGGGTGTGTGTTAACATTTGGCTCATTAGGGAGTGAGTGAGTATGATGTGTATAAATGTGTATGTTCGTGTCGGTCTGTGTATAAGTGTGAGGCCTCAACACCTCCGTAAGCATGTCTGTCTTGTGTGGGTGAAAAATGTGGGTAGGTTTTGATCTGTAGTGTTATATATTAGTACTATCTATATTGTTAAATTTATGGTTTAGCCCGGCAGGATAGTGTGTTTTTAGACGTTGTATCCACTTATTTTCATGAAACTCTAAAATCTTTTTAATGTTATTATCTGCTCTCTCTCTCTCTATATATATATATATATATATATATATATATATATATATATATATATATATAATTATATTTAAATTTTCATCATTTTTACATTATCATTATCATTATTATTATTTTTTCTATTTTTCTTTCCGTTTATTTTTCCGCATCTCCTATTTTCTAAAGATCTTTTTCGAAAATAATTCTTCCAACTTTTTTTGTGTGCAATTCCTTTCCTTTCTCTTTTTTTTTTTCTCTATATCATTTTTTTTCTTTTTCTTTCCATCTGTTCTTACATTGTATCATATATGCCATTAAATCTCTCAGCAGATTACTATCTCCCCCCACCCCAGTCCCTATAATATGGTTATTTCCTGTATATTCAAGATTATATTCCCTTACATCCACAACCAATCCCAATTTTTAAATCTAAGGTTATTTTCACAAAACGTTGCGCAAAGCGAGAAATCAGACAGAGATCGGATTTTTACTAATAATTCCATCTGCAAACAGGATTCTCCCCAGCCTCAAGAACTACTGTTGGTGAGTCTCCCCCGCCTTTCTGTTTATTTTTCGCATCCGCTGATGAAGGACACAGGCGTGTCCGAAAATTCCGAATTTGATCACATCGGTACCCTTTTTGTTTGCCTTCGTTTAATTAACCAACTTTGTACTCTCTCTCTTTCTCTCCCCCTCTCCCTCTCCTCCCTCTCTCTCTCTCTCTTTATATATATATATATATATATATATATATATATATATATATATATATATATATATATATAATAAATATTGAGTGGTTAGAACGTTCGAATCTCACCATGCGCATGAAAAATAGTAACGTTCGAATCTTAGCATGCGCCACTTTTGGAAAGTACCTCAAAAACCATACCACCGGGTTGACTCAAGCTTTGTGAGTGAAATTAAGGCGTTGATAGCTGTGCTAGTAAGAAATCACAAGTCATCGTGACCGAGGGTTTGAGTGTGCTGGCCTTGTTCAGATTGATGATCACGTTAGGTAATATAAATTTCTACTAGAAAATGTGATCAATAATCTGCTGAAGTTACATTATAAAGCACAGGTCGGCTCTGCGGATGCTGAACATATATACATACGAGAGTCTGCAATAGGGATTTTCTAGCTGCCCTAGTAGACAAGTATTCAGCTATTATTTAATATATATATATATATATATATATATATATATATATATATATATATTCATCCAATCAAGTTTGATTAAGTTCTGTCTGCTTTTTTTTTACTATACTTTTACAACTTTCGGATAATTTATTAAGTATTATGTTCAAAGTTGTGAATAAAATATGAAGTCATGACAGTTTATTTATAAAAAAAATAAACAGACAAACTTTGAATTTTTTTTTAAAACATTTTAAATTAAATATAATATATATATATATATATATATATATATATATATATATATATATATAATATATAAATGAAAACAGACCACTTTTAAGGTACCATTACAATAATTTATTTCACCAAAATCCTTTTTAAAGGACTCCGGATCATCAGGTAACACTTCCAACAATGAAATGAAAGGAAAATGGTATTAGAAATTGATGGGTAGTGTAATTTTTTGTAATTTAACAGGGGGTTATTTGGCAGTTCATTTTATAGGAGGGTTATATATATATATCTCTCTTAAGGAAGCTTTATATTGGGGTAGGAGGAGTGACCGAACCTTGACCTATTTAGATGGTTAACTTAACGGAAATGGTATGTTGGAAAGGTAATGGAGAGAAGAAGGCGAAAAAAGGGAGATAAACGATAGTAATACAGATATATCCAAATGAGGGTTACGGCAAAGAGAGGGGGAGAGGGAAGTGAATCGAAAGAGGCTGTAATTTTGTTTTAACAAAATTATGTAAAAGATAGATTTCAATGCTTGATAGAAATTTAGATGTCTGAAAAATGATGAATGTTATCAATTTAAACATTTAGTTTTTTAAGTAAATAGTTTAGGGACTTAATATAAGTTAACTACTATTATTATTAGCATATTTATTGAGAACATATTAAAGAAATATTTAAAATTATAAAGGTTTAATTACCCAACCAATTGTATTTCCATAATATAGTAAGAAAATTACGGTAACAATAACATCTATATTATTTTAACATTTAATCTAATCTATGAATGCAATTTTTTTTTATTATTATGTGGGTAAGCTTAATTAAGGTTTAAGTTTCATTATTTAAAAAAATTTGAGGGGAATATATTAAAGATTTTTTTTTCTTTATTATATGTATCAAGAACAAATCTATTCATAGACAAATCCATACATACATACGTATTATTAACACATGCAAATACACACATAGACTTTTGTATGTAACAATATACACAAATGTTCATCCATCTCCATACATAAATAATATATATATATATATATATACATTTCTCAATCATTACCTATATTTAAATATTTGAAATTTATTTAGATTTTAGTTTGATACTAATTACAAATTAATATATATATATATATATATATATATATATATATATATATATATATATAGGTAATTATAGAAATTTAAAAAAAACCCTCGAATTTTTGATTTGCCAATAATCAATTCAATCACTAAGAAAAAAGGAAGAAAAAAAAAGAAAAGAGCGAGAAACATGAAAGTCTGTAAAAAAAAATCAAAACAGATGCAGGTCTGAAGCCCAAAAAAAAAATATGATACGAGTAAACAACTAATTAAAAAAAGAGCTCAATACAACCGTAGAGCAGACCTAGATACAATTAGTGAGGTAGACAAATACCCAGGTGTCACCTATAGCGGATCGTTATAGCCAGCAGAAATGGCGATCCCCTTAGGTGAAACCTGGGTAGGTTCCCAATGACAAACTAGGTTATATATATATATATATATATATATATATATATATATATATATGTGTGTGTGTGTGTGTGTGTGTGTGTGTGTGTGTGTGTGTGTGTGTTCAAAAGGTAAATGGTCGGAGGTGGATTTAACCAGGAAACATTAATATTATTAGTATTAAAATTCTTCAATACATGTTTGAAAAATAAAAATAAACATTTAACATGTAGAGCTTTTAAATTTTTAAAATTAGGAGATCGGTCGATTCCGCTACCTCGATTTCAATCTTTCGGTATCGTCAGGCGGTTTGTATTTTATTGATTAAGAAAAAAAAAAATATAAAATGGGTTTTATTATTTTTAAAAACAAAATAAAAAAAAAGAACGACGTCGGATATAATAGGAATAAATTTAAGGAAGATGCAAAGAAAGAAAGAAATTTTTAAAAAAAGAAAGAAAAAAAAGAAAAAAGAAGTAAAAAAAAAGAAATCAAAACAATTTCAAAAGAAAGGCTATTATAAATGTATATTTTAAATTAAATGGTAAATTTGAATTAATTGAAACCTGTATATTTTTTTTATCCAGCCTCATATGAACTAAAGAGGAATTTTTAGTATGAATGCATTGGTTCATAATTTCGGATCTTTAATTTAAAAGGTTATTATGGTTGCTGTAACCTTACAAAAACCATAATAGCATTTGTAACCTCTGCCCACAAGATAAGTTAGCAATAACGATATTTCCAGAAATAAAAAAACCTGTGTTAAGACGGATTCATACCTTTCCTAAGAATAAAAAAGCGTATTTAAGATTTTTCGACGGGAATTCGATTATATTTCCGTTTATCGCATTCTATGCCGCTATCCATTAGATAGATAGATAGATAGATAGATAGATAGATAGATAATATTAGTGGTAAATATATACATACATATGCAATCATATTCATATTTCTCACTTTTTTTGTCTTTGACTCCCTTTAAAACTTCTCTCTGTTACATTTTTAATCATATTCATCTTTAGACCTTCCTGTTCTTAAATCGCCTGTTATATATAAAAATATAATTAAATTTAGAATAACATTCATCCCAATTATAAATTTTAATATACATTCTTTTTCTAGATTTTTATTTTTATTATAAAGTGAGTTATTTTTTCTTAGAAAAAATGGTTTTTTGAATTTGTAGGTCTGATGAATTGATTGTCGATTTTTAATGGAATCAATGGAAAATGGAATATAAATTTAACTTTTTATTATATAAATATATATATTATATATATATATATATATATATATATATATATATATATATATAACATAAAGAAAACAAGACTACTAACGTTTCACCAAAGCGGATCGTCAAAGAAGACTGGCCTGACAATCATCTTAGGTGAAACGTTGGTAGGTTTGTCTGGCTCTCTAGGTTTAACTAGGTCTGCTCTACAAAAGTAGAGCAATATTCTTTATTATAGGATATTACATCAAAAACATGTATAAACGCTACACAAATGCAATGATATTTCGATTTGTATTAACAGATCTCATCAGGCTTTAGTAAATGACTGGTACTAACCAGACAATTTATTGAGATTTAAATGTAACATACAACCTCTTTTTACGAGAAAAGGAAGAAAAAAAGAAGAAAGAAAGACACAAGACATACTCTATTTTTCCCTAGAAAAGGAAGAATAAAGAAAAATAGTAAGAAAAAAGTTATCTCCCTTAAATATGAAAAATTAATATTCATGACTGTAAATTTTTTTTTCTTATATTTATATAAAAATCCCGTTTATTTTAAACGCCAAATATTTTTTTTGAATATTTAAAAACCGTCATCCCAGTAAAATATTTTACTGCCCCTATATTGCAATAACCAGGTATATTTTTTTCTAAAAAAAACTTAAATTATGTAACGGTCAGTATATACTCTGCACCTGGAGATTGCGTTGGGCATGAAACCCCGAGTCGTGCTATCCGTGATGGATAATATGGTTATTTGTTGAATATATACTTAATAGCTATGATGTATTACATCGAGCACTTTTTTATTAATTATACATGCCATATATATATATATATATATATATATATATATATATATATATATATATATATATATATATATATATATATATATATATATATTAAGAAATGGACAAAGTCCGACAATTTATTTATTAAAGACATTTTTAAAATTTAACGTTCTTTGTATAGATACAAGTATTTAAGTAAATGCTCTGTTTATAATAAACAGTATTAAATAACATTTTAATGGCCTGGAATGTCCGAGAAATTTTCATAGAAAATATTCTTCCTTTGACAGGATTCGAACCTGCATCCTATACGGAACCGTCATTTATTATAAACAGAGCATTTACTTAAATATTTATCTATAAAAAGAACGTTAAACATAAAAATTCTTTTTAAAATATATATATATATATATATATATATATATATGCGATATATATATATATATAGAGAGATATTTTATTCTGTATATATAGATATATATATATATATGCGATATATATATATATATAGATAATAGATAGATAAGAGAGAGAGAGGTATATATATATATATATATATGCGATATATATATATATATATATATATATATATATATATATATATATATATATAGATAAGAGAGAGAGAGAGAGAGAGAGAGAAAGAGAGTGATTTTTTTAACTCTTTTTATTATGAGTGGCCAGCCAGGAGTCTTAACTTAACCGCCTTTTGACTTTTTTTCTTTGGGGTTTGGTTAAAGGAGCAAATCTACTATACGAAACCAAGATATTGGAACAACTTGAAAGGCGAATACAAGAAGTTATGTCTTCCATATCACAAGATTTCCCAGTGAAATCAGTTGACGTGATCCTTGGCGGCACGAGAAGCTGAGAGCGAAATTTCATGCCCATATCGAATTTTAAATAAAACCTCATGCTAAACTCGTTCCTCTCCTATTCATTTCCACTAAAAAAATTATACTTAATATATGAATTATAATTATTTTAAAATGGGGAGTTACTTTTCGATCACCCTGTATATAAATAACAGAGAAAGAAAAAGAATAGGTGGAGATAATGTAAAAGAAATGTGTGTGCGTGCGTTCAGTGTGTACGTGTACATATGTGTGTATGTATGTGTATGTATGCCTGTGTGCGCGTGTACGAGCGTACGTGTTTGAATGTTTGTGTTTTCTTACTTCTGTGCGCGAGTCTATTCCCACGCAAATCTAAGCCTTTAATTCCTTCATACCGTCCATGTCGTGTCTCACGAGTTTCTCCGAGATCAAAGATTGGAAAATCTCGTTCTATGGCGCATGCGCAGATTACACCTTTTTCTTCCACCGCCCAATCTATTTTCTTTACTCATAGTTTTAAGGAGGCAATGTTGGACACAGACGATGCGTGTAAACTCGCTCAACTTTTTTTTTTCTTTTTTATGTTCCATGTACTTTCAGGATCATGGCTCTCCACTTCTCTCTATCCCTTGTAGCTCTCAATAAGTTTCGTCCCTCTGCCACCTTCCCCAGACAACGTTCTGTCATCCATTTGCTTAATTTGCCAGATATGTTATGCGTTGCTTTCACTTGTCTCTCTTTCCCTCTATTCGACCTGTGAGTATCAGATTCTCCAAGGCCTCTTTTCTCATTACATGCCCCTGAAATTTTATGTGCCTCTTCCTGATGTTAATTATAAGCTTCCTCCTTGTTTGCAACCTCTCCAAAACCTCATTGTTGTTCACACACTCGGTCCATGATATCCTCAGCATCCTGTAGAACTATATCTCCGTCACCTCGAGTCTCTTCTTCATCTTTGAGGAAATCGTCCAACATTCGCTCTCGTAAAGAAGGACAGATGTCACGTATCAGCTCAGTATTCTTTTCTTTGTTACCAAAGAAATCCTCCTGTCTAGCAATACTCTGCCCAGCTTTTGGAATGTGTCCTTGGCCATCCAAATACATCTAAAGATCTCAGTGTCGCACTTGAGTTCTCTATCAAAACAATTCCCAGATATTTAAATTTCCACAGATGCTTGATTTTAGTGACCCCGAGCTGAAAATCGCACTTCGGGCTCATCTTTTTACTGATGACTAGGGATTCAGTCTTCTGGAAGTTTATGCTTAGTCCTTTCTTCTTGCTCTCCTTCGCTACATTCTATAGGAGGTTTTGTAATTTCTTTTCTGTGTCTGCTATAAGTACTGTATCATCTGCGTACTAATAGTTCAATATAGACATTTAATCAGGAAATATTCAATACTTCGATGCGACTGTCTTTAACCAATGTCCGGTTTAATGAAAATAATATATCAGTTTACCGAAACGCACCTTACTGTGCTGGCTACTCGCATTACGTTGATGAAATATATAATGTAATAGATTCGATAAGTAATTGAGTGTATAGGTTTCAGCGAGCTGAGGTCTGCGAGGAGTCAGGTGATGCGGATTTTAGGAAACTTTTAAGTATTCGTGATTCTATGAAGATCAAATATCTCAGATGCTCGTTAATTCATACGCTAGCGGGTGATATTACTCATGAAACCTGTTTCTCTGTCTCTCTTGTCTTGTAACGGCATTCACCCGGGGTACATTTTTTTATATATCCAATATTGGATATTTCAAGGGAATTTGGAATTCATACAAGCGGTCCCCAAACCCGTCATGTATAGGCAAGCAGATCAGTTCCCAGGAAACCGACAGCCCGACAACAGCACATGAGATTTGATTATAGTGTTGAAGGTTTCGTGCAGGACCATCCACACTTTTTGAAGGGCCGAATACAGAGACCTGGTGCACTACGTGCCACAAGGTCCCCAAACGACCCTCCGCAGGTTTTGAATTCAAAGTTGTCCTTCTCCTAGACCAGTTGCCATCCAAGGCTATAGAAACTATATATATATATAATGAAATGGAACTGTTGGTCCTATTGTAATTAAAAAAAATAAAGGTTTTTGGTTTCCATTTTTGAAAATATGGTTAGAATATTCAGTGAATAAAAACATATTTTAAATAAAATTTGACTCAATATATATATATATATATATAAATATATATATATATATATATATATATATCAATCGAATTTTTAATAGGAATAATATAAAAATGATAGGAAAATAAACAAGTAAGAAACATATATTTAATCTAAGATGTTTCTATTTTATTATAATTTTGAGATAAAATTTGGATTATCTTCATATGGAAATGATTGGTGCAAAAAATGTTAATCAGTTCTTTGAGGCCATTTGGTGATAAAACTGGTCTCGTGAATTTAAACATGTAAAAGTTTGAAATATAGCCCATTTATAATAGCTGGAAGATGTTCAAAAAGATTTAATAATTAAGGTCCTAAAAAATAATGAATAAAAAGTGTCGTTCAAAAAATGAAATGATTAGGTTTGCAAGCTCATGAAACAAGCATTGAATTTCACAGTTATAGAAATTTCACAATCAAGAAAAACTCTTTGTTTGTGTGGAACAGAGAAAAGCCTATGAGGATTTATAGGAAATTATAATCTTATAACCCCAAATTTGAGGTTTGGGGTTCCATATTTCATGTCATCATTTTATCGTCAATTATTTTATCAAATTATTTTCCTTCATCAATTTTTTTCTTTTGTGACAGGTTCATTATCTTACGGCATAAAAACGATAATTGGTGGGTCGATACGATCTGTTTCATAATAGAATTTTAAAGACAATTTAAAAAAATGGGAAAAGGGTATGAATCCACCTCTATAATGTCAGTTTTTTTCAATGGGTTAAATATAAAATATAACTTCCATCTGTAAAAAAATTAAATTGGAAACATTATACTGAACGGATTTGACAAAAAGATAAATTCAAATGTTTGTGTGTTATTCTAACGAATGCATATCTAAATTTTGACGGATTTGCAACAAAATTTCGTTTCATTGGAGAAGAGATTTATTTAAAAAAAATTGTGGAAATAATCGATTTTTTCATGCTTCAACATCATATGGAAATGTAGTTTAAACTTAAACACTGGAAGAGTGAAGCCATTACCTGGCTAAGAAAAGAATAGGTATAAAAAGAGAATTATAAAGCCATGAAAAGCCAATAGCTAAAATAAACGAATTAATGAAAGCAATTTTAGCACAAGCCAAAATTAGGCTTTCTGCTGCACAATGTAGTTCTGTAAGAGAAAAATTTAAACAAAATATGCACTTTAGTTCCAATAGCCTCATTATCTTGCTTAAATATTTTTTTGATTCTGATTCATGCATGGTTCATGGGTTGCCGTCAAAAAAAAATTTGTTGTTATGGCATTCTTTTTCATTCTTTTTTCCAGTTACGAGTAATTTTTGTTGATTGTTTTGTGTTCATTTTGTTTAGTTTGAATTTTTTTCGTAACAATTTAATGTTTAGGAAATCTTTAAAAAATTTCAGTTTGAGATAGGCAAGAAGTAAGGCATATAACAATTCAGCACGGCATTGTCTCGCTAAATTTAAAGGCGAAAGGAAGGTTAAATGGAAATAAGTCAATTGATTTCGATTGCCGCATGATTTTTTAAGGCTTGAAAGGCAAAACCGGGACAAAATAGTATAAAAATATTTTCAAGTTCTAAATAATCTACAAACGGTTGAATTCTGTGCAAATAATGAATAAACAAACAAGGATAAAAAGAAAAGAAAAGGACAGAGGGGTGGAAGATAACTTTGCGAACCGGTTGATTATAAACCTTTGTCTTTATTTAGTTAAGTTACCACTAAATCCATCCATCCCAATTGAAAACTTTCATTATTTGTCCTGTGGGTATAAAAATAATCCAGTTTATTTCCTCCTCATGTATCCTAGAAATTTCTTTGTCGCTTTTTGATCCTTGAACTTTTCCTTTTAGTTCTAGTTTTCTTGCTCTTCTACATTTTTCATAGGTATTTAAAGTATTCTCTACATTCAGATAGAAGAAACACATCTTGTTGTTTCAAGTCTATTCTTCATCTATGTTCGAATCATCAAATTTTTCTACCAAAAAAAATAACAGATATATAGAAAATCCATTTTTAGAAGGTAAAAACAAACAACTAATTTAAAAAGATATAAAAAAAAGAAATATTTCTTTAAATGAGTTTTAAAAATTGAATTTAGTGACATTTTTTTTCTTTTCTTCCTTGTTTTCTATTCAGGATATAAAATATAGCTCTCAAATTTCCTTAAAAATTATATGAATTACCATATATTGGAGATGAAGTATATTGTTTTTTTACATCGCCTTTTAACACAAATATACAGACGATATATGTTTCGTTCTTCAAAATGTAGAGCCTCTATTTGTTGTCTATTTGAATAAATAAAATATTTAAAAAAGATAGAAAGCCATTTTTTTTAAAAGGACATTATGCAAATTAATGAATGCAAAAGGATGTGCATTTTTTCAATGGAAATTCTTAATTTTGGTTCTGTACAGGTCAACTTTAAATTTAAAATAAAAACAAAAAATATTTAAAAAGAAAAGTAAAAAAAAAAATCAGAAATTTGCATTGCATTTTTGGACTAATTGGATATTTTTGACTGGATGAAAATAAGTTTGCTTTTTTTGCTTTGATTTTTTGAATGAAATGGCCTGAAAATAATAAATTAAAATGGTGAAAAAGGATATGAATAAAAGCCTGCTTGTCATTTAAATAAAACGACAAAATTTAGACTGCTTCAGAGACAAAAAACTGGAAACTTTTCTAGCAAGATGAATTCTACAGCAAATCCAATGGATTTAGTAAAAGATTTTGATAGAAAAACACAAAATATGAAAAATCGATATTTTTTAACAAAAAAAGTAGACACAGTTAATAACATTGATATTGTAATAATAGCCTATAGAATACCAACAATGGCAGGAAATTTCTTTTATCAAGACATGAGAGCCAATTTTCATAAAGGACATGAATTTTAAATCTTTATTTAGCATTTAAAATTTTTAGTATTAAAAAAATCCAATCATTTTTTGAAAAGGAAAAAAAATTTAAAAAAAAATCCATTTTTTGAAAAACATGCTTTTTCATCATCTAAATGTTGATTTGATTACTAGAAACAAAGACCAAAGTATTTTTTTATTATTTTTCCATATTTTAAACATTCCTTTTCCGAAATTTTTTAAAAAAACTTGTTTTTTTTTTAAAGCTGATCGTTTCTTGTATAATTTTGCGATGGTGTTCTTCATTTTTAGACGAATAAATAAAATGTTTAGTATTTAAAAATCTAAAAAAAAAAATCAATTATGAGATAGGCAAAAAATTATTTGAGGAAAATTAGAATGGCAAAAGTTTACTTTAATGTAACTGGAAACGAAAATATTTGTTTGTTTTTTAGCGATTTTTTGCATGAAAAATAACAGAATCATTTTGAATTAACTTTTATCAATGGTGCCTTGTTTGGAAGTATTAATAATGGTTTCATCAAAGATTGAAAAAACGTAAAACAAAATTTTATTAGATGGAAGGACAGAAATGGCAGCCCTTTTTAAAAAATGTCAAGGATTTTATTTTTATTACAATAATTCAAAAAAAACTTAAATATTTTATCAAGAATTTAATTTTTATTTGATTTGGTAATTAACCCCCATCAAATTTTTATAGGTATTTTTTTTCTCAATAATTGGAAATTGAAAAATTTAAAATTTTTCCAAAAGTTTTTATAAATTTTCATGTTTTGAGAGTTAAGTTTGAAAAAATTATGAGAGGTAATAATTTTGGGATGTACATCTCATGAAATTTATGGTATTATTTTTATATTTAAATATAAATTTGACACCATTTAGGGTTTCTGGAAAAAAAAAAAAAAAAAAAAAAAAAAGGCGAGAATTAAATTTAGGTGATAAGAAGCCATCACGAAAAGGACACTAAGCGATGTTATTTTTTTTAACAAAGAAAAAGTGCTAAAATTTTTTATTTTCATTGTCGAGGAAAGTAAAAAAAACGGATGTGTCGGATTTAATTTAATTTATGACGACGCACCGAATAAGATATATCCAATCTGCCCATGGCAATGGTAAAATTTCAAGTTGGACAAGCCACCTGCGACCACAAGACAGAAAAAAAAAAGATAAAAAAATTAATTAGGTCATCCACTGACGAAAAAAACAAAATGTCCGTTGACCACCACAAGGTTGCCAAAACAAAAGACCAAACCATTGGTTATTGAAAGGAAATCATTTGGGAAAAAAACACCTGTTTTTTGTCGAAATTGGCTATGATAGCAAAAAATTATTTTATCAGAACGAATAATTGGCACCAAGAATGAAAATACGTCCAATTGACCACCCACTTGTTTTGGCGAAGGTCCCGAGTGACGAATTCCAGGTGACATTTGGTTAAGATAAGAGTCAAGGGTACGGGATTGTTGTTGGGCAGAAGAAGGAAAAAAAAAAAAAAAAAAAAAAAAAAGGAAGATAATTTTTTTTTTTCTTTGAGCAAGATTTTTTTTAAACCGAGGCTAGTCTGGCCACACCCACGCTGCTGAGCGCCCATTGGCTGAATGGTGGCGTGAGCGTTAGGCGAAGGTAATCATGTGAAGAAGGAGGGAGGCCTGTTGACACCCCCCTGAAGGGATCGGTGTGAGATGCCACTGTGAGAGAGAGGGGAAACCCGTTGACACCCTCTGAGGGTATGGTGAGATACCAATATGAGAACAGAAGAAGGTGGGGAGGACGAAAGACTTCCAAAAATGGAAAGAAATAAAAATTTTCCTGACCGAAAACAAAGAAGTGGATTGTGGATTTAGAATTATCAAGGAACCTCAAACCCCGACAAGCCCACCCCGGTTTTGGTCGGCGTCCATATAAGCAAAGTCGCAGCGAGTGAAAGGCAGTTCAGAGTTTTCGCAGTTCCAGTTGAGAGTTGGAGTTGCAGTTGAGAGAGATTGAGTTGAAGACCCGCCTCGCAGGAAGCTGACTGAAAGATTCCACGCAAATCACGACCTCAACTTCTAACCAAGAACAATTTATTTTTGAAGAACGACTTAGACTCACACCACCAAAACAAGTTTTACGAATATCGCCTGAAGATACACCAAGAACCAGTTTCTTAAAGAACAAACAACTTAAGATGTTAAGACTCGCCTAACAAACACAAAGTGTCACGAATCCATATAGCGGTTTGGGAGAAAGACGCAGTCCTGTATTCAGCAACCAGATATAAAATATTGTTATCCTTTTTTTTAACACATTTGAACTTTTCGAGTTATTATTTTATTTTCTTTTACATATACTTGTGCGGATATCACCCTTGTTCGAACTCGACTTGCATTACGGCCCGGCGACTGATTGATTTCGTCTACCTAAGATCAAATCACAACGTGGGTAGGTTAGACTAGAAATCAAGCAGTTACTTCGGTAACCAGACGTTGGAGGCGAGCTGGGAACGACAAGGCTGATATCGAATCTAACCAGATTCCCATCCGAATCAGCAAAAGGTTAGAACGTCACATTTGGTGCCGCGACCAATACCATTTTCAGTTGGTCGTCACAGGACAGGATAGGACGAGACGCAGACAGGCGGACGTCACTTTTGTCGATGTTCTTTACCGGGGGGGGGACGTCACTAAACTCAACCATATTTAATACGGGTAAAATATAAAAACCTTTTAAAATACATGTTGCCTAAATTCATTTTGATACCCAGGATGACGCGAACATTTTACATTTGTTTCGATATAAATATATGAAAGTTAAGATAGAAAAAAGTAACTAAAATTTGAATGGGTGGATTATGCTATGGATTTTATCAATTTATTTTCAGATTAAATATTTTAGTCATTTTAAATTAACCAAAAAAAATCTTATTTATTTCGAACTTACATTTATTTGTTTTAAGCATAATAGCAGATAAATAACAGGAAAGCTTATTTCTGTTGATTAGTTTTGATCAAAATATATATGGATTTTTCAATTCAATAATTGTTACAAGGGACAAAGTTTCTTCATGTGTGCTGAAATTTTTCAGGTTTAATAATAGAATGCAACCATAGCTCTTTCTACAGTTGTAGACTCCATTAAAAAAAAAATCTTTTGTTATCTTTATTATATATATATATATATATATTCATTATATTCAAGTTCATTATCAGGATCTTTATGTTTTTTTTCTGTCCTTCAAAGCCTGTCCCATGAGTATCAAAAATTTTTTAAAAAAACCTTTTAAAACAGAAACTTTTGTTTGTTCCTAGATCCAATACGTTTTTTTTAGTTTCCATCTTTCTCAAATTGGTATCATCACACAGTATCTTAAGCATCCTTCTGTAAAAAAATAAAATTTCTGTTGATTCAAACACAATTCTTCATCCTTGAGGCCAGATTGTCCAGCAGTTTGGAAGGACGAACTTTTATAGTAAAAAAAAAAAGTAGATCTTTTGTTTGAACGAAATCGTTCTGTTTCTTAATTAAATTGCTTTTTATTGGAAGGTCGCTTTTCTTTCATATATCCCAGTGGACAAACGAAAAATCGCTGAGCCGAATAAGCTTTTAGATGGCTTTCAGATATTTACTATGTGAACCTGATTGATTAAGGGTAACTTCAATTTGTAATTAATAATCTTGGTTATTTTCATTACTAACAATAAATGCATTCCGTGATAACAAGAAAAAATTGTTTAGTCCTTCCTTTTATTTTAGAAAAAATCTTCCGTAGAAACATCATAGTTTTTTTAATACCCTACTGTCAACACAGTGTTATCTGGTTATCTTTATATTTTTGTGGATCATGTTAATAAAAAATGAATGACAGGACCCAAATTGTATAAGAATCAACCTCATTGTTTAGATTGAATAAGTTTCAGAGGAAAAATTAACTTGTCTTAATAACTGATTTTCTATTTTGTATTAAAATTATGACATGGATTTTCTATTTCTATTTTTAAAAAAAAAAGGTTAGAAGTTCGAATTTACTAAACCACCAAAATTTAAAAAGTTACTACAACGACCGAAAGTTATTGATGCCTTTGCATAAACTATAATGAGGAAAGGTATATATCTTTCTGCACCTGTATTAAATTTTCTGATACAATCTGAGCATGAATAGATACAATTACTGAATTACTTAAGTCAAAATAGCTAGGAACTTTAAAAATTGAGAGAGGCCTTGTATTCGAAAAAATGTGAAACCATTTAGTGCCTTTATATTTTATTAAATATATATGTGTGTGTGACGATAGAGAGAGCAAAGAGAGAGATAGAGAGATTTAAAGAGAAAGATGAAGAGAAATTAAATGTGTATAAAATATATTGACATCCACTTGAATTTTTTTATATATACTTATATAAACTGGGAATGTCTCTCCCAATACGATATTTGAATAGTCTGATTTGAACCTGGATCCCATGAACAAAAACGCCCAAAAATTAGTCCACAAAATTTAGCCCCCTTTGAGGTGAATCATTTTTTATGAACCCATCAAAGAAATATTGTTAATGGAAGAATTGAGTGCATCCACAAAATTTTTATCACTTTTTTGATAATGACATTTCAGATATCCCTAATGGACCGAACGATTAATTATCCAGAGTTAGTGAATACGAAAAAGCGTCTTGACTTAGAATAATCTTCTAAATCTAGAACGTGAAAACTAAAATGGTGGAAAAAGCAATTATAGGAGAAAATTTAATGGATAATAAAATTTTAAGTCTTCTGCTTTTTAATCTAAAAATTAATTTAATTGCATACCGAAGATAGAAAAGAAATACCGTACGGAATTTTTAAGTCAATTTTTCAATAATCTTCTTTCAGAACGTGGATCCCATGGTTGGACATGGTTAACATGGTTAAACAAATTAGATATCCCATTGATTATCTTTCAATTAACCAAATCTTTTCAAAATATGATAAAAAAACAATAATGAAATTATTAACAAGAGGCAGAACAATATGATAATAAAATAATGAAAGTCTTAGCTAGGATAATCTTCTTTAGAACTGGATCGATATGGTGGAAACGTTGGTTTACGAGTTAGTAGTCTAAAAATTTAAGTCTTCGGATGTAGGATAATCTGAGGAGAAAAACACCCCAAGTATGGAAACGTTAAGAGGCCCGGTACAGTGATTTATGGAGTTCAATTAAATATTTAAGTCTTCGGCTATAAATAATCTTCTTTCTATTATCGTGGATGAGGCAGTTGAAACGTTAACCATGTTTAAGTAGTCACAAAATTTAAGTCTTTGAAATAATCTAAAGAAGAACGTGGACCAATGACAACAGACAAATATTGCAACATTGCATTGAAACACTTTTACCTAACAAATCCGGAAAAATGTAAGAATATTGAAAACTAAATGAAAAAATTAAGTTTCCCTTGAATGACATATTAAATAAATATATATATATATATATATATATATATATATATATATATATAATAAAAGAAAGGTTGCTGCCCATTATAAATATATATAGTTATATATATATATATATATATATATATATATATATACTTATATTAAATATATATATATTTATATATATATATATATCCCATCTTTTCCCCCCTACTATGGGTTAATATATTTTTAAGATTCGCACAAGGAAAACATAATACAAATATAAAAAAATATATATATAAATATATAATATATATATTATATGTGTTTTTAATGTGTGTTGATAATCTGTAAATAATCAAATGTGAATCAAATATAGGTATACAAGCATGTATTATACAAATGTATTATACTCTATAGGAATATAAGAAAAAACCTGTCCAAAAAATAACAGAGCATTTATAAATTTATATTAATATAAATTGATCTTACTTTATATATAATTGTATAATTTGAATTCTCCGAAGAATATGAAGTGCTGCAATTATTATTTTTTAGTTTTATTTTGGGTTGATTAGTAATTTTTTTAAATTTTAAAACATTATTATCTCTTTAATTGTTTGGTGGAATAATAACATTTAAAATATTTAAATAATTGTTTTACATTTTGAGTTTTAAATTTACGAATCAATTAATAATGG
>CAHIKZ030002565.1:417500-461573 GCA_903632075.3 Acanthosepion pharaonis
GCTCGGAAATGCATTAAAAAAATTTTTATGCCACATGCTAAATTGGGGATATTTTAATCGTTTCAGGAGGACATACTATACAATGCCATAAGTGTGCAAAGGTGTACAATGTTTTTTTATGTCGCATCATTTTTATACCAGAAACATTGCAATTTTGGTATTATCATGCTTTTTAAAAAATTAATATTTTATTGTCATTATTGTTTTTTCTCTGAACTCCTTATTATTGGAGATAAAACCACTATTTCTTATGCTTATCCATCTATAATTTTTGTAGATACCTTTTGATTCCATTAGTTTTTGGATTTTCCAATGATGTTCTTTTTATCTATGATTTCGAGTTACATGATCCCACAAAGAGCGGTGATTTATCTTTCTTCATATGTGGTCAGCCACGCCTTGTTTTTTTAATTTTCATTTGTTACAGCTTTTGGTGTTCTTTGAATTCTTATCTTAAGGGGGCGGCCTGTCTCCCCTTTATATTTGTTTTCCACACTGCATTTTATTTTAGTTATGACAGTGGATGAAGGTGTTAAGTTAGATCCAGTGACAGTACCCAAATTATGCGAGTTCAATACCTGGATAAGGCGGTGGAGAGGCAAGAGGGCAATTAAAAAGAGATAACTGATAACTGACATCCAATAGAAGTGCACGTGGTTTTAGAACACCCACCCCAGTAAGATTCTTTTAGGCTCAGTTCGACATTCCAATATTTTGAAAAAGGCCGGAGTCACATCGGCCGAAACGTTGTAAACATATTCAATGAAAGATAAAGGACGATAATGTAATTAGTGGCATAACAGAACTCTTTTGAAATATACCTGAGATATTGAAATGCAAATTTTTTTTTGAGTCGATTGTGTGCCTGACAAGACGGGTTCTGGCCATGAAGATCTTGTCTTCCCTTTGGACGTAATCGTCTGAACATCCGCCTCAAAATAGGAATAGATTAACGAGATGTTTAAAAATGTTTCGTCTATGGGAAATGGTTGTCATTAATGGCAAAAAGCCCGTGTATATATTTTTCAAAAAAAATTGTCAATGCGGGAAGGGACAAATAGTACCATTTCATATTGGTAATTTTTTTTTTTTTCTGATCGGGTTCTTGAGGGCAGAGGTCGTGGACAAAATACAAGAGAAGTCAAGCATGATTGGAGCGGAACAAGAAACATCTTTTGTTCCAGCATCTTTAGAAAATGTTTCAATAGACGTTCAAGGCAAAGGACCTCCTTTTGAGTCCAACACGTTATAAAAGAAAATTCAAAATGTTCTCTGTGATGAGGAAATAAAAGTTAGCAGATTTTTTTTCATTTAAATCAATAAGGATGGATCAACTGGAGACTACGATCTTTCTTGGATTTTTGTTCTATTTTCACATTTTAAATCAGTTCAATGAGCTTTATACCAAGAATGTTTTCAGATTGTTTTAAGTAATGTCTTTTTTCAATATTATTTTACCAAAAACTTTAAATTATGGAAATGTTTGAGAGATTACATTCATTCGATTTTTGCAATACTTGGGCTTTATAATCACCATTTTCAAATTTTCTATGATATTATCGGAGGATCGATCCCAGCATTTGTCACCTTGCGAAAAAAATCAAAACCACTCCATTTTATTGACCTTGTTTTTTATATATTTTTTGAAACCCTTAGGAGCCGTTATAACATTATACCCTCAAATATAATCACCTTTTGAATAGAAGCCCTTTGATATCTGTCTTTTTCAGATTTTTGATCAAGATAAACATTTTTTCTTTAGAAACTGACTTAATCCAATGTCTTTTTTCTGCATGGTTGGGCTTTCTTCTTTATGGAACAAACATAAAATTTAATTCAAGCGTTTTCAAAAAGATCTTGGCTATTCGATCTTTAGACTTTTATTGATTTTGTTTCGCCAATTAAACATTTAGATATTTGCATTAAAATCAGATATTCCTTTTTCATAAACGTTCTTTAAAGCAGATTTTCTACATCAATCTATTTTTGCGCAATACAGAAAAAGGGAAGATAAAAATGATGTTTTCTATAGATGAATGTTTTTTTGAGAAAGAAGAAGGCATCTGCTTTTGAAAATGGCATTTGAAATATTTTTCATTTTTTCTTTCATTTTTTTTAGACCAATACTAAATTCTGCTACTACTACTACTTTTTAATAATAACATTTTATAAAGTTGTTTTAATTTGAAATTTCTTTGATTTTTTAATGTTTTTAAACTGCATTTAACTGAATTTGGGATATGAGAATCTCATTCAAAAAAACATCTAGACGTTTAGAGGATCCTCAAATAATAATAAAAATTCTTTAAAAATTTTTACAAAAAGATATTTTTTCTTAAAATAAACGTTTTTTAGTTGCACCATCAACCCCTTTGTATATATATATAAATATTTATTCTTTATATATATTATTTACAACATAAATGGATTATCCAACAATAATTTAATATATGAAAAAAACATTCATTTTTGTTATTTTTATCCTTGTTAATTTTATTAAAATTCTCATAATCTGACATTATCGTGAAAATTGGAAATCTTTAATTTTTTATTAAAAACAATCTATTTACTTAAATTAGGAATATAAAAAAATTGTAAAAAAGCAGAAAATGTTTAATTTTTTAATTTATTCTTTCTTATAATAATGTTTCAATGTTTAGGTTAAAGCCTCTTTTGTGATAAGACATCAAGAAAGAAAGATCCCTCCTTGAAGAAAGACAATGAAAAAATAAACAGTACGAAAATTAAGGCAAAATGCCTTGAATGTAGATTAGAAAATTCTCATCAGGTCAATTGAAAATTTATGAATCATTCAATTAAAATTCAGAAAATTTGAATGAAATGAATGTAAATAAAAAAATAAACGAACCAAAAGAAAAAAAAGAAGAAAAAATAAATTTATATCGATAAAATATTTTCTCATCAAGGAATTTAAAAATTTACGTATAAACAGAATATAAAATAAAAACACAAAATTCATAAAGAAAGAAAAAAACACATTTAAGATATATTTATATAATCCGAAATGAAATATTACCAATTTGAAATGACTTTTTTATTTTATATAAATTATATATATTTAAAAATTGGAATACAAAATATTTTTTTCCGCGGTAGACAAGTTGCCATCCTGAACTTTAGATTCCAAAATTTCAATACCCAGTCTAAAAAAAAACAATATAACATTGTATAATATATATATTTATTATAAAAAGTTATAATTTAGGTTTTTATTTGATAAACAATTTGCGATTAAATTTTCATTAAAAATTGACAAAAATTATTATTAACAGCCAAAAAATTTAGGAAAATTGATTTAATTATTGTTTTAAATGGAAATTTAAGAAAAATTTAAATTATATGAATTTTAAGAAAGATTAAAAATGATATAACTATGATATATATATATATATATTTATATATAATTTAAAATATATATTATATATAATTTATATATAAAATTTAAAATAACTCATATGGGTTATGTCATATTTTGAATCATATTGAAAAAAATATATATATATTTATATATATATCTAAATATAATTTGTCTTACGGTAACATTCTTTTTAAAATTTAAAAGGATTGACAAAGGGGGAATGTTAATAAGAAAAACAGAAAAGAAATCCTGTTTTTATCAATTTTGCTGTCAGATCAAAAATTAGCTTTGGTTCTTATTTCTATAAATCAATGTTTAAAATTGATCTTATTTCCCTGGTGAAAAATCGCTTTTTCAAACGTAATTAAATATGCCCTAGATAGAAATGAAATACACTAAATTTGTCAGACATTTAGATAATATAATAGGAAGAAAAAAATGATATTTTAATAAAGGGAAAGAAATTCAATAAAAGAACAAATAAATTCGTTTTTAATTGAAAATTAAATGTAAGAAAAAAAGAAAGAAATCTAAAAATGAAATTTTGAAACGTTATTAATGCACAGATGAGAGATATATTTACAATATCATGTATGTGTTAAATGTATTATGTAACATGTTTCATTGTGTGTGTGAATATTTAAAATATTATATGTTTATACATTCTTTTTAGAAGATAGAAAATTTTTAATACACAATTCTGTTTATATAAATACAATTCACTGCAATGAAAAAAATATATATAGAAATATATATATAAGATATATCGTTGATCTTAAAGGGAACACATAAAGACAAACGTATATATTATATAGCCATATCTAAATATTTTATTTTACACATTTATCGATTTATGAATTAAAATACAATTTTCCATGATCAGAACACGTCAAACATACATATTATATATTTTTATATATATATCAAATATATGGATATATGATATATTACAAATAGTGAAATGGATCATAGAAATTTAATTATTACATCAAAATATTTTAAAAATAAAATGTATAAAAAAACTCTCCAAGACAACATAAAAAAATATAAATATAAATATTTTCTTTTCAAACATTTGATTATTTAAATTATATATATATATATATATATATATATATATATAATTATTTTTTATAAAAAAATTATAACATAAGTATGTTATAAAATCACTACAAAAATAGCCATTTTGTTTCAACACACTCTGTGTCTTATCAAGTGATGATTTGAAAATAAAATAAATGGTTTTAAAAGTTTCAGATTAATTAACGATCCTACACTAGGGGAAAAACATTGTTACAAAAGCTAGAATAACCAATCAAAAACCAAGTATAGAAAGATTCAAAAGTTTGACAACGAAATCATGTTATAATAGCTATTCAGATCTTTAAAATACATGTAATATTAAAAAATAATTTATACTAACTAATAATTATAAAATTATATGATAAAATTTTAATATTAAAATTAAAAACTGGCAATTTTAAAATCCAAATTTAATCACTATTAAGTTTAAAAACTACAAAATTATTGAGAAAAGAAAAAATATATATTTTTTATAATTTTATTTCTTCATTGAAATTACGTTATTTAGATATATTATAATATATTTAACACAATATATATTTATATATATATTTATATATATATATAAATGAATATGGTCTTATATATATACATGAAACACTAAGGTAAAACACAATCAGATATATATATATAATATATATATAATATATATATCATATATTTTACTCAAAAAAAACACGAGATTTGTACTTTTATAAATGAGAAAATTTAAAAAAAAGATAGTAAATCATTTCATTCGTTTCATTTTATAAACAACCAGATGTCTTTTTATGCTATTAATTTTAAAAATATCTATGTTATTTATTGTAAAACTACAAGTGTTAAAGTTTTAAGGTCTTTATTTTATTTATGTTAAATATTATATTCATGAAGAAATCAATATTATATGTATTTTTCTTTTTTTAAATAGAATTTTCTGTTTCATTTGAACCACAAAAATTGTAGAGGATTATAAAATCTCAAACAAAATTTCAAGAAGTTACTTTTATTTTTGATAAATTTATGTTTTTCAATTTTAAATTATTTTCAATTTTAACTTGGAAGAAAATTTTTCCGAATCTAGAATTCGAATAACAAAAATAAAAATCAAAAAAACAAATTATTTTGGAACAAGAATAGATTTTTTGCTATTTTTTAATAAATACATAGAAACAAATTTAAATTAAAAATTTATCTAATATAAAATAAATATATTTGACAGCATATGAATCGATAATTTTTGCATAATAATATTATTTATAAATATATAACTTAAATAAACATCCATAAATTAGTACATATATTTCAAATATTTATAAATATTTCAACAATGGACAAAAATTAATTAATATTACATTACAAATAAATTTAAATTTATCTCAATTTATATTCACATTTAATAAAAACAACAATGTTCAAGAAATTCATTTAAAAAATGATCTTTAATTTAAAAACTGGTTTAAACAGATACATATATATTAATGCTTTCTTATATTATAAAATTAAAAAAAAAATAATCTGACACAAAATTCATAAAAAAATATATCAAATCGATATTTCCATAATAAATAAATTTTGAAAAATTATATATATATATATATATATATATATATATATATATATATATATATATATATATATATATATATATATATATATATATATATTCATTCATAAACGTTTCATTAAATAATATAGACAAGTGTTGTCTATTTATTTTATGTAAAGTTTTTTTCGTAACGTCTGATAAGTTTAATAACATTATCATTAAACGAAGAAAGAAATTCACAATATTGATCCATATTTTTTTAATATAATCTAAGCTTTCTCTTTACATAAGCCATTATCAAAGATGTCAATTATAAACATATTAAACAATATACGGACAAGACAGTGATGATAGTCTAATTGTTTACATAGATGATTTCTAAGCAACGATAAACTTTGCATATAAGACGCTAGAATAAAAAATCGCACCGCATCTCATGACGTCACACATGATAATATATAAATGAATTATATAATTTATATAAGGAAAGTTGTTAAAATAAACCAATGTTTTTCTGTTACCAAAATAGACATTTAAGAATATTTGTAGTTTATATATATATACATTTTATATATATTAGCACGTGTTTGATGAATAATGCTTCAGGTTGGTTTTTAGTAAATTATTATTTCAATTATATATAAAAATAATTGTTATAAAGGAATATTTTCTTTCAAACATATTGACTTGAGTTGTTCAAAATTTCTAAAAAACATTAAATAAAAATATCGTTAAATAGGGCTGATGAAACAAATGTTAGTATGATCACACAATTGGCTAAATAATTTATTGATGGCAACGAAAAATAATATTTGTATACCAATCATAAATATTATATATTTTCAATTATATCGGTTTATATGTAAATTTTATATTTGAATATATATTTAAAAAAAAAAAGTGAAATATTCATTAAAACTGAAGATTTGTTATTGAGGGTAATTTGTTAAATTTTTTCCTAATTGGTTGATGAGAAATTGAATTATTCATTTATCTCGGAAAACTATCAAACATAAAAACAAGATATTAGCAGAAATCAATTATTTAAAATTAATCATAAAAAAAAAAAACAACTGTTTTTTTTAGAAAAACGGTATGCGCATAAAATTTGTTTATGCAATTTTCAAAATTTTTTCCTTAAGTATTTATTTCCAATTTTGCATTTTTTCTCTTCTTTAAGATTTTTTGACGAAAATTGAATTGTTCAAAATTTATTTTTTTTATGTCCTTAAAAAAAAAACTTTTATCAACACAATTTAAAAAAAAAGAAATTTTTTAAAATTATTAAAATATTTATAAAAAATAAATCACATGAATTTTATATATATACAATTTTAGATAAAATTTTAAGGTGTACATTGATTGAACATTCATTTTAAAATTTAAAAATAAATAGAGTACAGTTTGATTAATAAAATGGATTTAATAAATAATTTTAATTTTAATTGCTTATAATTATTTTAAAATTTTTAAATAGAAAAGAAATTTATTTTAATAAGGATAAATTTCAAATAATAATATATTTAAACTTAAATGATCTAAGAAGATATATTTAAAACTTTTTTTTATATAATAAAATAAGCGGAAAAATTGGTGAAAAATAAAAAGATAAAATATTAAAAAAATGTGAATTTTATATGGGAAAGAAATTTTGAAATATATTTTAAAAGTTTATACACTTTATGAAAAAATAAAATGTTGATTAATTTTTGATAAAAAATAAATACCGAACATAAAAATGTTAATTATAAATATTCAAATTGATTTGTTAGGTTTAAAAGAATTAAAAATTATTTTACTAAAATAAGAAAAAAGGAATTGGAAGATTTAGTAAAAATTTTTAAAAAATCATTGAAAAAAATTAAATTAATTTTTAAAAAAAAAAAGAGGACCAGTCAATAGGATTTGAATTTTGATCTGATTGAAATGGGATTTATTTTCTATCAATTAAATAAAATAGGTTTTATAAAAAAAAAAAAATTTCAGGTTTGTATGAATTTATTAAAAAAAAAATGTATAAAATTTAAACAATAAAAAAATATTTGAACAGCAAAAATACAATTAAGTTTTATTAGAATTTTAGGTTTTACAAAAAAAACCATAAAGAAAATATATTTGCATAATAAAAATAATTTTTGAAATAAATAAATGTTAGAATCCAAAGAAAAGATGAATAACCATTTACGAGTTTCAAGAATATTTTTTTATTGAAAAATTTGTTTATTAAAGAGACAATTTTATGAAAATAATTTTTATCAAAAAGAAAATTTAAAATGAAAATTTAGAGATCCAAATTTAAAAAAAATGTTGTTGCAAATTCTCCAAACTTTTTATCCAAAAAGAACAAAAAAAGAATTTGATCAAAAAATTTCCAACCATGAACTTTTTCTCAAAAAATTTGGCTTTGGTACATCTCAAATCCAAATAAGAAATAACAAACAAAGTTTACAATCTTTTAATGACCAGGACATTGACAGAAGAACATAATAATCCATTTAATAAAATTTAAATTTTTTTCGTTTTGAATGTTTGAAAAAATGCAACAAAAATTTGGATAATTTAGTAATAAAATAAAATGTTCAGTTTATTAAAAAATAAAAAATATGGTAAAAAATAGAAAACAATCTTAAGACCAAACAAAAAGAATTAAACCAAATATAATAAAAAAAAAAATTCATGCAAATTTAAAACCTAAAATCTATTTTGAAAATAAGAGTTTTTTTAACAGCCATATTTAAAAGAATATTTTATATAGTTTATTTGTAAATTTTATTAATAAAATAAAAAATAAATATTTGTTTAATGAAATTGTAAAGAATTACGAAATAATTGTAAAAAATTAAACAGCTATAAGAGAAAAATATAATCAGTAGTTAGAATCATACGTCTTGAAGATTTGTATTTACTATTTTTTTTCCAACAAAAAATTACCAAATGTTTTCTTAAGCATGATTTTCTTTGGCAAAAAGGAATCAAAAAACTTAAATTCATTAGTATAAAAAATGTAAGACAGAAGGATTTTATTTCTTTGAAAGAATTAAAAAAACAGGAAATTAATTTTAATTGAATAAGAAAAGCAAAAATGAATAAATCAGAAGATTAATTTTTGAAAGGAAAAAAAGAAAAATAAATTAACAGTTTGTCGTTAAGTCAGAAAAGATGTTCCAAAATATAAGGCACAATGGAAACCAATAACAAGGGGTTATATGGATATTCAAAAGAAAGGAAATGAAACATTTTTTGTAAATCTGATAAAGGATTTCTTCAAGAGGAAGGAGATTTTTTTGAAGAAGTTGTGGCCAAACATTTAAAGATAGATTTAAACATTAGTAAATAGAGATAAAGATCTTTTTAAAAAGAGAAGGGGAGGAAAAAATTTTTTGCAAGAATTTGACAGTTATTTTTATTCTTAAAGAGATTTAGATCTTATTGCTTCTATAAAATTTTCTTAAAGGAGTTTTGAGCAGTATGACATGTGCGAATATAAACCTTTAAATTAATTACAAATTGAATTTTTTTTTTAAAAAGAAAAGGTTTAAATAAATAAATATTAATTTTTAAATTAAAAAAGAAGTCCCAATTGCCAATGAGTAAGCAATAATATTAATATAAACAGCTTTGATTTGATCAAAAGGACAAAAGGAAGAAATAACTTTTAACACGTCCATAGTTATATAAAAGTTCTATGGATTTTATTTTAAATACACAAACGGGTATGTTACACATTTATTTAAATATAACGGAAGATTATTTAAAAAATATATTAAAACCAATTTTTTGTATGTGGATTATCATATTTTTTAATATATTTATACTTTAAATTTGAGAAAACTAGTTATAGATCCCTAAGAATTGTGACGAAAATTTGATTTACAAAAATAAAAGTCCTTTAATGCCAGGAAAGATACCTAAATTCCATTCTAATATTTATATTTAGGGAAAATTTGAATTTGTGTTCTATGTGTAGTTGGTCTAAATGAAATATCAAAATTTTTTTATGGAGGGTTATTTTCCAAGTAAATGCTCTGTTTTAAATTACAGAGTTACATAGAATGAAGTTCGTGGCATACACATTCTGGATCTTTTTTTTCAATTTAATTTTTTTAAAAATTTTTTTCAGTGTTACTCTAAATTAGAAACATAGCATTTACCAAAAGATAAATTTAAATTCAAACAACTTTACGTACTGAAAATTTTTAAAATACATTGCCAAAATTGAACTAAATGAAAAAGTTTCATTTTGGAAAATTTATTTTGGTTCAAAAGACACGAAAACCTTCCATGATTAAAATCTTGAATATAGGAGAAATAAATGATTATAGATTTAAAACATTTATCAGCAATATCTTATATCTTTTAATAATCAAATTACACACAGGAAGAAACTAAATTCAAATAAGTTATCGATTAATATAAATTATATAAGCCCGATTAAATTAGGAATTAAAAGATTTTTTTACCAAAACAATTGAAAATAAAATGAATTTGATTAATAATTTTGAAAAGTATTGACATTTTTTAATAATTTTCAATATTCATTTTATTCAAAACTAAGTAGAGCCCGGCGTTGCCCGGGGATGTAACAGTAAGAGATAGATCAAGTATCGACCATCATAAAGACTGAAAATAAAATTGACAAAGATTATTGTTTAAGGTTGACGGACATGCATAATTAGTTTTTTAGTTTTTTTTTTTTTTTACGAATTGGTCAAACCCAAACTCAAAAAAAACATTGTTTTCAATCGTTATGAGTCTACCGATTGAATAGAATTTTTATTATAAACAATTGTCTTGTAAATGGAATTTTAAAGCATTCTGAATGTAAAAAATAAAAAAAAAAGTGTGCAAGACAATAAGAAACACTACCTTAAAAAAAAAAGTGAAGTTTTGTTGAAATCGGTTGAAAATGTAGGAAATCCGATCCCATATATAAACGAACACACACACACACACAAACATAATGGGTTTTTTAATAAGTATAACTCGATATGAGTTGTCCCCCTTTCATTCTGACGACAATGCCTCTTAATCGTGTTTTCAAATTGATTTTGTGCAAAAACAATTGTTTTTTTTTCCAATTTTGGCGCTGTCAGAACCATTGCAAGGTAATTTTACGTAGTCCTGTGAAGTTTTGTTGAAATCGGTTGAAAAATGTAGGAAATCCGAAATATATAAACGAACACAGACACACACAAACACACACATAATAAATATGATTATATAATATTTTAATATATATAATATATATATATATAAATATATAAGAAATTTTTTGATTTAATTTAAAAAATTAAAACAAAAGAAAATTTTTTTTTTTAATTTTTGAAAATTTGAATCAAATATTTTGAACTTTAAAAAAATTAGAAATTCTCAAATGTTGATTTTCTGAATTTTAAAAATTTGTAAAGGAGATTCTTTGAATTTTCGAGGCAAATTAAATCAAAATTATAAATTTTATATATTTTTCTGCAAAAAAAGGTTATCATTTTTAAATATATCAATAGGAATATAAATTCCCTTGTCTAAATTTAAAAATTATTTTAAGGTAAGGGTTTCAAAAATAATAAATCCATCAGAAATTTCAATTTTATTTTTTTAAAAAAAGAAATATTTTTTATTTGATAAAATTTTATTTTTTTTCAATATTCAGGTTTTAAAAATGTTAATAAACATATTTATAATATAAATAAAATTACAATTAATTATATATGATAAATTATGAATATAAAAATATTATTTCATTTTTCATATTTGGGGTTTAAAATATAAACATTTTTTTATTTTTCTCATTTTTAGATATATATATTTTTCATTTTATTAATTTAAAAAAGAATAAATTGAAATCATACCAAATCTATATAAAAAAAATTTTTATGAATTTGAAAAGATTTGACATTCAAAGATTATTGTGAAAAAAATTATCGAAAAAATTTAAATGGATCAAATCCGTTTTATTTTGATTATTCATTTTTTATTAAAAAGTTTTTAGGTTATTTATTTTAATATTAACATATTTTTAGATTATAAAAATTTTTATTTAAGATAAAAAACAAAAAAAAATTTCCAAAAGTTTATGAAATTTTTTCAAATTTGTCATAATTGACATTGTTTTCTAAAATTAATTTGAGCTATTTTTTAATTAAAATAAAAAAACGATTTAAATATTTAGGGAAATTTAAGAAATTTAAAAATTAATAAAAAATATATTTAAAATAAATTTTGTGTAATTTATTTTTTTATTTAGAATAAAATTATTATTTTCATATATTTAAATATAAATAATTTTATTAAATGAAATATAAAAAAATTGATTTTTTAATTTATTTAAAAAAAAATTTATATAAGAAGAAAGTTTGGTTTTATAGCATCAATTAAAATTTTTTTAAAATTTTTTTATAAAAGTTAAATTTCAAAAAAATAAATATAAATATTTTTTATTTTAAATTACAAATTTAAAAATTTTTTTTAAATTTATAAAATTTTTAAAAGGTTTTCATTTTATATTTTTAAAAATGCAGATCATTTATTATGCTTTATGAAAAAAAAATATTTAAAAAATTTATAGTATTAAAAATATCCGATAATTATGAAAAAATAAAAAAATGTCCAAAAATAAATCTTTATTCATCCTTTTCAGATTTTATAAAATTAAAAATAAATAAATCAGAAAATGGAATAAATAACCTTTTTTTTTTTACATTTAAAAAATTTTATATATTAAAAATTTTTCACAAAAAAATTGAGAAATTTGATAAACAATACTTTTTATCCATTTGTTTGTTATTTTTTTTTTTTTAAAATTATGAAGAATATCAAATTGAAAATTTATATATTTTTTTTCAAAGTCAGAACAAATTTTGAAATAATTTTAATTTAATTTTTATCCAAAAGAATTATGGCAAAATTTTTGAATATATAATATCAAAATAATTATATTTGAAATTTATATATTTATAGATCTTTTATATTATAAATTGAAATACAAAAGAACAAAATTTTTAAAGAAAATTAATATTTTTTTTAAATAAAATTAATTGGAAGTTATGTAAAAATTTTTGAATGTTGGATGTTTTTTTATTTTTTTGCGAAAATAAAACAAAAATATTTATATTTTATTCTTACCAAAATAAAAATTAATGAATATGAGAAAAAATTTGAAATATTTTTATTTTAATATGATAAAAATCAATGATATAAAATAAATATATTATTATAAAAAATGAAAAAGAAATTTCTTATATATATAATAAAATTGTTACAATTTTTGCAGATGGTCTTAAAAAAGATTTTAAAGGAAAATTTAAATTAATTTATTTATATATAACCTATGTTATTAAATATATATATTTTTTAAAAACATAAATATACATTTTTAATACGATTATATAAATGATAAATAATTTCAATATATAAATAAATATAAAAATAAAATTCAATTTCTTCTAAAATCAGCAATCAAATAATTATATTGCCAAATTTTTTCAAATTAGGAGGGAAATAGAACATTAAAATAATTTTTTCAGTTTAAATGGACAAAACAAGAAAAATTGAAAGTCCAAAAAATAAATTTCTCATAAATGACATCAAGATATTTCTATTTATGTTTGAAAAATTATATCCACAATAAATTTAAATAAATATAGAAAGGAAAATTAGTTTGATTTAAATCTGGTCAATAAATGCTATTATTTTATTTTTGTTTGAATTTATTCTTCAATCAAAAATATATAAATATCAGAAATTTGTCATTAAATATCGGTTAGCAAAATAATGTAAAAAAATAAATTCACTGAAGAAAAATTGAAAACAAAAATAAAAAAGTGAAAACATTTGTTTATAAATTTGAGGATAGAATTTCAATGAATAAAAGATATTAAATTTCTTAAAGATTAAAAAATTTATATTAATAAATGAAAAAAAAATAGAAAAAGGTTTTCAAAAAAAATTTGATAAAAATAGAAAAAGTTTCAAATTTTGATTAAAATGAATTTTAGGGAAATAAGTATAGATTCTTAAAGAATTTTTGAACCAAAAAAAACCTAAGATTTTTTTATAAATATCAAAAATTATATTTGGAAAATTTAATACAAAAATATATACAAATGAATTAATGTTTTCTATAAGAAAAAATTTAAAAATAAGAGTTTTTATTTTGATATAGTATTTGAAAATTTAATTTTTTTTAATAAATTTCTAAAAAAGAACCCAACTGAGAAAAAATTGGATACATTGAAAAATTTTTAAAAATTTAAACTGAATTTATTTTTTAAAATTTAATATTTGAATATTTATATAAAAATAATCAGTCCCAAAAGATCATTTTCCAATTTTAAATATTCCAAAATTTTTTTCTTATTATTTTAAAATTAAAAAAAAAAAATTTAAAAAGAAATTTTTTAAAAGCAATTTTAAAAAATGGACAAAAATAGAAATTAAGATATTATTTTTTAAATTTTTGTCATATTTTAAAAATTTAAATAAAAAAAAATATTAAATTTTTAAAACAATATGTTTTTACTATATATTCAGAATAATTAAAAAAAAATCAATGTTTTTAAATATCTTACATTATTTAAAAGATTTTTTTAAAAAATAGAGAACAAAAAAAAAAAAAAAAAAAAAAAGAAATTTTCATAACAAAAACCAAATAAATATAATATTTAAAAATTAAAATGGTTCAAAAAAAAATTTTTTTAAAAATAAAAAAAAAAATGAATTTCTAAAAAAAAATATTAACAAAAATATCGGAAAATTATTTTAGAATAAAATTGTTCAAAAAAAAAAATTTCCGTTTTTAAATTCAAAATTAATTAAAGATCAATATGAAAAATTGAGTTAATTTGTTTTTGGAAAAAATTTCCATTTTCCATTTTCAAATAAATAAATTAAAAAAAGAAATATTGTAAATGTTAACAATTGAATTTTAAAAAATCAAAGACAAAAAACACTATGTTTTGAATCATATTAACAAATTATTTCCAAATTTTTTCAGTTTATTTTAATTAAAAAACATAAAAAATTTCAATTTTAATTATAAAATTTATGTAATAGCATAAAAAATAAAATATTTCAGTATTGATTAAAAAATATTTAAATAAAATTAATTTATAAATTTCATATTATTTTAAAAAAAATTTTTTTAAAAAATGGAAATTAAATAAAATTTGTTTAAAAACATTTGAAAATATTTTTAAATAAAATATTCAATTTGAAGGATAAACTTTTTTTCCATCAAATAAAAATATTTTTACAAGATTTTTTTTTAAAAATAAATATCAGATCAAATTTAAAAAAAAAATTACATATCACAAAAAATTATAAAAATTTGCAAATTCAACTAACCGATCATGATTTTTGAGAAACAAGATTTTTATGGTTTTTAAAATAAAAAAAATTTTAAATTTTATTTGTGAAAATTTGAATTTTTTATAAAAAGATTTAAATTAAAATTTTGTCAAATATTGAATTATATAAACATGAAAAACAAAAAATATTATAAAATTTAAAAAAAAGTAAATCATTTAAATGAATAAAAATTTTAAAATTAAAATATAAAATTTCATTATAAAATTTTTTCAATTGAAAAAAAATTATTACTATATTTTTTAAAAATAGAGAAAAAAAAAAAAAAAAATTTTATTCCATTTTAAAATTATATATATTTTTTTTTTTTTTTTTTTTAAGCGTTTCACCCCAAGCAAGGCGGGAAGCCACTAGGACGCAAGGGTTACAGAAAATTTGGAGCAAGATCAGATAGGAGTGATAGAAGAAAGGATGAGGAGAAGGATAGTGGATAGATCAAGGCAACTGGAGATGTCGATTGACATTACATTTGAATAGTTGGAGATTATAGCTCTCAGGGAAACAGGAATAGGGAAGGGAGTTTCACAGGCGAGAGGTGCGAGACATGAAGCTATTGGAGTAGAAGAGACGGCTACATTTAGGAGTTTCGACAGTGAAAGGGTGAGAGCGGGATGCCAGCCTCGTAGGGCGCTTGAATTCATGAAGTCTGGGAACCAGCGAATGCAGCTCCTCGAAGCAATTACCATGAAAGTATTTGTAAAAAAAGACAGAGAGAGGCGACGGTGCGTCTGTGAGAGAGTGACTGTAGACGAGATGCCAGATCAGGGCCAATTATATTGCATATCCGCCTCTGGATTTTATCAAGAACTATATGAGGCAAACAGAAGGGGCTCCAGACCATATATGGCAGCAATACTCCATGCAAGGGCGAATTGTTGATTTGTAGATTTGAAGGATCGATTCCGGGGAGAAAAATTTCCTGGCGCGGCACAGGGAGCCAACTTTCCTTGCGGTGGACGAAGCAATTGACTCAATGTATTTGTTCCATCTCAGGTCAGCAGTCAACGTGAGACCGAGCAGCCGCAGAGAGGTGCTCTCGAGAAGTTGAGCGTCAGACATTCTAATGGAGGGAAGGGAAGGATCTCTGTGATGATTAATAGAGAGCAGTTTTGTTTTTTTGAGGCATTAAAGTTGACCAGCCAATTCCTGCCCCAGTTCACAACCGATTGGAGGTTATTTTTCGAGACGCACGGCCAGGTTAGTTTTGTCAGCGACACTAGATTTGTTTTTGAGGCAGGAATAAATTGTGGTGTCATCCGCGTAGATGCCAACTTGGGAATCTAAGGCGTCAGGAAGGTCATTTATATAGATAAGGAATAGAGTGGGGCCTAGGATGGAGCCTTGAGGAACACCTGCGTTCGTGGGATAGGAACTGGAGGAGAAAAACAAATTGAGAACGACCTTCAATTCACGGTTTGACAGGAATGATTGTATTAGGTCAAACAATTTCAAAATTAAATTAATGTCACAACCCTGGAGCTGATGAAGAAGGCCGGCAATGCTAAATTAAAATACAAATACTTTAAAGATGTTTATATAAATAAAAAATATAAACCGATTATAAAAAACCATTGAAAGAAAATTTTATGAGGATTTAGAAATGAATTTTTTAAATTCATGAAAAATTTGAAAGATTTCATGGGATATATAAGATCAAACAACTTTAAATTTTTAGAGTTAATTTGGGAAAAAAAATTGAATTTTCATTTCATATCAAATTAAATCCGGTTAAAGAAAGATACAGAATATTTTATTTTTTAGCTTTAAAATCTTCTTCAAAAATTTTTTTTATTCTATTTTAATTGGCCAAAATCCATTTAAAAAAAGTTATTTCCCGCCATCAAAATACTTTAATAAATAACAGCACATATTTTTTTTTTTGAACCTGAGTTAAAAAAAATTCCTAAAAATTCTTTTTAATTTTGGAATGTGTTCTAGAAAATTTCAAAAGCATGTATAATTCATATTTAAAAAATTTGCTACATAATGAAATGTGGCTGCGGAAAACTGATTCTTATTGAATTCACAATTAATTTCTGGAAACATTATGTAAGAAATCCATCTACCTTTCAAGATATTGGATCATTACAAATTCATAAATTTTTAATTTTCTTTTTCTTAAACAAATCTTAAAAATCTTCTTGTAAATGTAAATAAAACGTTTAAAAAATTTAAAAAATACATGTTTTTTCATATGTGGAAATATAAATTTTAAACTTTTTATATTAAAAATAAAACTTTCATTTTTTCATCTTTATATCCATTTTTAAATAAATAGACTTATAAGTTATAATGTTCTTTTATTTGATTTAAATAGATACAAAATTTTCAAAAAATTATAGGAAAAATAGATGAAAATTTATAAAACTAATACCAAATGAAAATTTATTCTGTTAAATAAACATTTTGATATTTTCTAGGTTAAAAATAAAATTCATTATCGTTCAAATGTATTTTTAAACACCTTTTTATTTTTTCTTTCATTTGAAGATCAAAATATAAAATTTCACACCAATACAGTAAAAATGAACAAATCAGCAATTATTAAATAAATAGAACACGCATCAAAATTATAGAAAAAAAAAAAATTATAGAGATGCTTAAAATAGTCTGTTAGAAATGTTATTCATCATGAGGACTATTTTAATTAATAGACCCTTTTCCGATTTTAAATGAGCTGCAATATCCTTATGATCAAAATAAAAATAGAATATAAATCATGTTATATAAAGTTTAATCTTAGAGGAATGTTCAATGTTTAACTGGTATTAAAAATCATAAATATAAAAACTGATTGGTGATTATATTTTCAGTACAAAAATTAAAAAAATATAAAATTAAAAAAAAAAAAACTGAAATAATTAAAATTCAAATGTTCCCAAATATATATAAGATTGACTTTCTTTCAATAGATGGTATATATTTATAAATATTATCCTTAGTGAATTTATCAAAATTGATTTATTTGTCAAATAAATATATATTAAAAAATGTATCGTTATGAATCTGATTTTAATTTAAATTAAAGAAATTGAAGATTTACAATTTGTGAAAAAGAACAAAATATAATTGCAAAAGATTTTTTAATCATATTTTTAAAAATAATTAAAGGGATAATTATATGAAAAGGTTATTATATATATATAAATAAGGTTAAATAAATATGGCCGATTGATTAAAGATAAATTTTAGTTCTCGATAATGAAATAAAAGATAATTTTAAGTAAATATTATTAAGACGGTATGTTTGCAAAAAATTTGACAAGTTAAACAAATTAATAAAAAAAAATCAATGAATTATAATTTTGAACATTTAAAGTTTTTGAATCAAATTAGATCATTTTATTTCAAGACGATTTTTTGAATGTTAAATTGAATATTATCATTTTCAAATGTCTTTATTTTTATAAATCTTAAGAAATTTAAATTTAAGTTTATATTTAAAGAGACAAAATATTATTAGCAAATTCTCTTTCAAAAAATGAATCTATATTATAGGTATATAAATTATATATTAATTACCATCATTAAAAAAAAAATTAAAATAATTCCAATTTTTTTGATTTGTTCGACAACATGAAAATGATAAATTTTAAATTACCATCATAAAGATTGAAAAAAAAAATAATTAGATTATTTTTTAAAATAATATATATATAAATATATATAATTATATTTTAGACATAGATATATTTACGAATTGGTCAAAAAAAAAAAAAAAAATCCAGGAAGATAATTTAAAATGCAGAAATTTATTTCAAGGAATAGAAAGATTGGAAATAAACAAGGATAAAATCTAATCAAAAATTGATTTAATGCAAAAAGGAATTTAAAAAAAAAAAAAAAAATTTTATTTTCATTTGTTGGCAAATTTTTGAATTTTTGTCATTAATGACACGGATTTAAGAAAAGTGTTAAGAAAAGTCTGGTTAAGAAGGCATCTTATTATCAAAAACAGGCCACCGGCCAAGGAAAAATTCAATGACAATGTTATTTGATAAGTGACGAAATGTTATATAAAAAAAAAAGACTTTTTGAGACATTATATCAAAATTAAAGGCCACCTGCGAGCAATCATTGACCGATTTCCCTACTTGGCCTGCGCGAATGGAATTGTGTTATCAAGAAATGTTCACCAAAGAAAGTCCACTTGAAAACGTTAGATTTTGATAATTGACAAAACACAGGTGTAGCTTGGAGCCTTAGCTAGATATGGAAAATTAAAATCCCACACAAGTAGTCTCACTAGTTAATTTTTTTTTTTGACAAAACAGACTTTTGCCCTGCGATAATAAATTTTTGTTATCAGACACATGAACCGAAGGAAAAAATGGAAAGAAATTTTTTATTTCTGCTTTGGAGACGTCAGACTGACTGAAAACTTGGAGAAAATTCTTTTCTGAGACCATGTCGGAAAAACCATGTCCAATTAGCGATAAACTGCTTGACAAACGCCACGTGTTGAAAAAAGAGTTGTCACATTTCGTTCATGATAACGGCGATTTGAAAGAAAGAAATGATAAGGGCGATTTTAATTAATTTTTTTTTAGTTAAGCAAGGTATTTTTTTTCCAAAACAAAGCCGCGGGTTGTTCACGCCCGACTAAGACGTCATTGGTCAAGTGGTGATCACATGACGCACGAAGGAGGAGGAAAGATACCCGACCAAGACCTCATTGGCCGAGAATGGTCACGTGACGCACGAAGAAAACTGTCGACGCCCCCATCCAGAGTATAAGTATGAGAAGCCGCTACGAAGAAGTGGGGAGGGCAGTTCACGCCCCTCAGAAGCATGGTAAGAAAGTGGGAGTGAGAAAGTGTTACCAAAAATGGAAAAGAGTGGAAAATCCCTAACCAGAAATAAAAAGAGGTGGATATGTATTTAGAATTATCGAGGAACCCCTGACGCCAAACAGACCCAACCCGGTTTTTGTCGGCGTCAATAAAAACGAGGCCCCAACAGACAGAAATCAGTTCAGCCCCGGACGGCAGGGATGAAGAGTCAGTAGTTCGCCCATAGCGGGCAGAAGAGGCCAGTTCGTTTGGCCCTGAGTGCAGAGTTCGTTCGACCCAAGCTGGCGAGAAGAAGTTAGTTCGAGTGACGGCAGAGATGAGTGCCCAGTTAGTTGAGCCCCGGACGGCAGGCAGAGATGACAGTTCCAGCGGCCCAGTTTGAAACCACATCAAGATAGCTGACCAAGATTCACGCAAAATTTTGGACTCCTCTTCAACCAAGAACAATTATTTTGAAGAGCGACTTAGAACCAGACCACAGAAATAAGTTTTTCGACTTTCGTCCAAAGACACACCGAAACACAAATTTCTTAGAGAGCAAACAACTTGAAGCGTTAAAACTTGCCTAGCGAAAGCGACGTGTCACAATCCACAGAACGGGTCGGGAGATAGATGCAGTCCTATGTATCGAACAACTAGACATAAAGTTTGTTACCTTTTTCTTTGATACTTTGAACTTTTTGAGTTTTCATTTTATTTTCTTTTATGCATATTTGTGTGTTATCACCCCCGTTGAACTCAATTTGCATTACGGCCCCAACCCCTGTTTGATCTCGTCTGTCTAAGATCAATTCACAACGTGGGTAGGCAGACTGGAGATCAGTGCAGTTACCTTGGTAACCAGGCGTTGGAAGCAGGTTGGGAACGGCGAGGCTGATATCAAATCTAACCAGATTCCACCCGAATCCAAAAGGTTAGAACGTCGTGCGGCGAAGACGTCACAATTAGTGCTGTTTAGGGACGTCACAACTGGCGCCGTGGTAGATCAGGATAGAACGTCACAGTCGGCGCTGCGACCGGGGACGACAACAATAATTTTGGGGTGTTTTAACAATATCTTGCAGTTAATAATGCTTTACTGAGAAGTCTAACTATTTAATCCGTATCTGGGGGAAGGGCAGATTCATCCTCTAACAAGGATATTTAAGCGTATGTGAATAGCTAAAACCCGACTGGAACTCGAACTCAGTCCTCCTATTTCCCATTATACCCCCGGCACATCTATTTCGATACTGACCACTCTCGAAGTTTCTTAACAGGTTATCGTACGAGAGCCGGTGTTTGAACGTAATATGGTCGTAAGCCGATCGAATAAAAAAGGTTGATATTTGTTTATTTTATGAAGATTTGAAAAGTGGTTCTGAAAGATTATGAGTTACAAGCAAACGTCCTATCATTTTAACTGATAAGATTGTCATGGCTTTAAAACGAAGTCATCTTGTATATTCTTGGCCTACAACTTATATAATCGACTATTTAAAAAGGGTATTTTTCCCCGACTACTGATAAACTGACACCAGATTTCAGTTAGCGACGATAGCATACTGAATTTTTTTTTTTTTTTATGTAAACACTTGATATCACCGGTCGGATCTCTTATGTCAAATCGATTAAGATTTCTCACGGTTTCATTGTTCAGTTAATTTGCTTTTACAATGCACATAAATACATCTTTTGTCCTAACAATTAGAATCTTCTTAAACGGAACATTAGCTTATTATAAGAAATATTTTTTGGTAAAAGCAAAGAAGCAGAAACTCTCACCACTTCCTTCAAAATAGAATAAATATTTTTCACGTTCATAATTTTTGACCTTTAACCAATAAAAATAGATAGTAATTTTGAGAGTTCAACATGAAACAGGTCGTATGTATCAAAGAAATTCTTTTCAGTGTATAGAAAGAAAGATTACATGTGATTTATTCTTCTTCTATATGTCGTGTCGCTTCATGATATGGATGATCATGGCTCTCCACAACTACCTATCTTTGAAGATATTAGCAATTTTTTTTTTAATATTATCCCTCCCACTCTCCGTTCTGCCATCCAGCTTGTTACGTAGATAAAATATTTTCCTTTGCTCCTTGTACATTCAAACTGTTCTGTGAAGTTTCAAAGATTCCAGGCATTCTTTCTTTATGACTTGTCCTAGAAATTTCATTTAGTTCTTTCTGATTCCAAGCATGTGTTTTTTTGTTTTCAGTTTCCTTAAAAACACACTCGTTGCTTACAGATTCTACCCAATGAGAGAAAGAAAAGATGGAGTAAAAATCAGTGTTCATAGCATTTATTTTTTTTTAAGTGCTCAATACAATGTAGAGCAATATATTATTATTGTATTTTATTATAGGATTTTATAATAAAATCACGGCAATGTTAACGCGAACGAAAATTTTTACTGGGTAGCTCATGTTATGAGGTTTACAATATTGCGTTTTTTTTTTTTTTTTTTTGGTAATGCTTAAAAAGAAAAGCTAAAATAACTTCCGCATTTTTTATCTACCGATAATCTTCAACATGTGTCAAAAAATTGCCATCATTTTGAATCGTCTAAAGCTTTCGTGTTTCAATATTATGAAGAAAAACAATCATAGTATTGAAACATAAAAGCTTTTTTTGTTGGGATTTAAAATGTTTTTTAATATAATCTCTTATAATAAAAATATATATATATATATATATATATATATATATATATATATATATATATATATATATATATAGGTAACTACACCTGTCTCGAAAAAATTAGGGTTTGATTTGCTAATGATCAAATCAATTTTGAAGGACAAAAAGGGTTGAAAAAAAAGAGCTAGGAACATGAACGTTTGTCGAAAATAATCGCACAGCATACAGGTCCAAAGCCCAAAGAAAAAAACCGATACGAGTAATCAACTAACTAAAAAAGTGCTCAATACAAAGTAGAGCAGATCAGTCAAACCTAGAGAGCCAGACAAACCTACCAAGGTTTCACCTAAGCGGATCGTCAGGAAAGCTGGTTTGTCTGGCTCTCTAGGTTTCACTATATATATATATATATATATATATATATATATATATATATATATATATATATATATATATATATATATATATATATGTATGTATGTATGTGTGTGTGTGTGTATTTAAACGTTATTTTCAGTTGATACTCACCATACTTGAGTAGGCGTTTTGTTTAATTTAAACATTTATTTCGATACGGTATGAATATTCAACAAATCTTATCACGTGAATGCACTCTCCAGTAGGATTCGAATCTGCCTTCAGGTATTTTGTAGTAGAAACTGTCGTCTCTAAAAAGAAAACGAAACCTTCCACTTCTACAAATATTTTCCGGGTTTAAATAACCTGCAAAATTTTTGATGACCGGAGAAAATTAATGAATCAAATCACATATTCTATCTGTGGTATTCTCAGCATTTTTCTGTAGAACCATATTCTGTATGTTTTCATTTGCGCAGATTGTTTGTTTGTTGTTTTCTTGTCTGCCATATTGAATATTAGATAGTACACAACAGTGCAGCTTTTTTTGCTTCGTATTGAGAAATCGGGGAGCAGATTTCGAATTCAGTCGAGTTCACTTACGTGCTATTAACCTTGGGAAAACGTATGAAACCATCTCTTCAATGAGTAAAAATAGCAGGACAGTCTATAGTCAAGAAGAAAAACTTTTTAATTCAAACCACCTATTTCCTCTTTAGGGATGTAGACAGTTGATCGTAGCCTTCTCAATTCCATAAAAAAAGAACAGCAATAAGATGTATGAGACTGAGAAGAAGTCTCTATTTTATTAGCTAGAAAGATATCCCAGCATGCATCTGTATGTCTTGTCTTTGTGGAGGTGGAGGATGATTTTTGCAGAAATGAAGGCACGGTGGAATAACAGCGGCTCGAACTGAGGAGTCCGAATTTCGTTCCAGTTAATTACATTCACTTACGTTCTAATGCACTTGGGAAAGGTATGAATCTATCTCACCCCCACCCCACCCCAGCCAACTATGGCTAAATACCAGGACAGACTATCTCCTTCAGCCTGTTTTGGCAATCGGTCTCGGAGAAGAAACAACTTAGAATTCAAAGCCACCCTGGAGAGGTTTGAGTTACGCCAGTCTATCTTGTTTGGGAAACAACACTGCTGTTATTTTTACATTTGATGCCCCTATGAACCTAGGCGTTTACGGGTCAATAAGTAAATCATACGCATTTTATCATTTAATTTGTTTGGCTTTGCAAAATAATTATTGAATTACTGGCATTATGTAGAGACGGACCTATCTTTTCATTAACGAATGCTTGAATAAAGACTACGTCAGACGTTACTATTCAAGTCATTCCTCATTCAAATTGATATCGTTTCTCTTCTCTGGCTGAGAAGGTCCTTTTAGTTAAACGTAGGCCTTGATAGATACATTGGCAACCTCCTGACCCAGTGAGTGTTGGTAAAAGCAGATGGCTCCCCTGTAGGTTACACAGATGCGGTGAAGGTCGGATAACAACAAAGATGAGGACAATAGTCCGAATATAAATAGTGTAAATAATAATAAATCTTCATCACAGAAACCGAAATTATTTACTCATATCTACAAAACAAAAACTAACTTGTATATATATAAGTATTTTCCTATGCATATATATGGTCTAGATATGTCATATTCATATTTTAATAAATATTCAAATGAGGAGAAAATGGCAATGCAGAAGGGGTAAAATAAGACATAACTATAAAACCACGAGTTGTTCTCTTTTTAAAGACCTAATAAAGTAAAAATTAAATATAGCCTAGAGCAGGCTAGGCATATATTCCAAGTATATCAATTTGGGATGAGCGTTTTTTTTTTTTTTGTTTTTTTTAGGCATTTCACACCAAGTAAGGCAATAAAGCCACTAAGACAAACTTAATGTAACTGTAATTGTTAAAATGGTGACTTTTTTAAAAAAGTGTGAACTTACTTGTTATGATTATTTTATTATAAATTATTATTTTAAATTTAACAGTTTGTGGTTACGATGTTTTGTAAATTAGCGTTCACAATGCAAGGGGGTAATCAGAAATGATAAAATGCAACATGATGTTAAATGTTAGTCAACTGAAATGCATTTTAAAATGCTACTTCACCTCGCTTTCCTTTGATGAATTTCAACTTAGCATGAAGAAGATAATTCGAGAAGTAGAAAGGATTATTATAAAATAGACATAATATGTCTATATTATTTTATACACACACACATGCACGCACGCGCACACATACACACACACACAATGCTTATATATATGAGTGTGCAGCTTATATTTTATATAATAAAGAAACAATTTATACAAAGCAATGTTAATGCGATCAATGGCGAAATCACTTCGCTTACAAGACTTAATGAGACATTAACTCAATTTCAATTCCTTGAATAATAAGAGCCTTATATTCGAGTTATTGTCAGATGGAAGACACATGCCAAGTACTTTCGATAATCTCAAATTGTTATCTTCAGAGCGCAATTTTCTCCTACACATGTAAACAATATTACAACGAAATATGCGTAGACCGAAAGATTTTTTTTTAAAAAATGCTATTTATTGACAGTTAAATATACGCTTTGGCAGCTGTGACGCTGGTGTTCTTCTTCAGACTGATCAAGTGAAAAGATTTTTTGACCTTTGAAAAGTTATAAATCCACGGAATTTTTTCTTCTTAACAGTATTCATCTGTTAAAGGGAAAAGGATTTAGTATAATGCAATTGTAAGAGTAAAAAATGTCTTAGTCTCTTTTTCTACAGAATCTATAAATATTCCTCTGTATGTATTTTGAATTAAGATGTAAAATGTTAGCGTAGACACTAATATTGATTCGTCAACACCGTGAATCATGGAAGAAGTTAGCGCTTGAGAACTAATCGTCTCTTACAACTTTTTGTTGCCGCGATTTTTAAAGACATGGTCCTTATGATTAATCTCTACACTTTTATTATTATGAAATTAATAAAGCACAATACGGTTAACGAGCTATAAAGGAAAAAACCCCAAAAAGAACAGGGATCTACTGGAGTGGGCTGATTTAAAATTTAATATATATATATATATATATATATATATATATATATATATATGTGGGGGTGTAAAAATAAGTAAATAAATAGAAGAAAAATATGGATGAAATTAAGGAAATACTCAGTATAAATCATTGGAAAGACACAAAAGTACCATTAATTGGTTCAACAGTATTGCAAACAAAAACAATTGTTCTTTTATACAATTAGATATTAAATACATTTTTCCTTTCAATCCAGAGTATATATTAAATAACGCATTAAATATAACATATAATGAGAACATTGATGTAACATTGGGCAGTTATGATGGCGCCGTGTCGTCATTTTAAAAGTATTTACTTTGTAACTTGAATAAAAATATAACATAAACTAATAAATATAACGAAAATAAAATAATTCCAATTTATGTTATAATTGGAAAAAAAAATTAATTGAAAAAAATATTACATTTATGAACGAACGCATAAGCAAATGCAAAACTCATGAACATGCGCGTGTATATAATGGAACTGAAAAGATGAAAAGACTAAAAAAAAAAATACGCGGAAATAAGTAATCGGAAATGTATTTATTTAATTAATGGACTCTTTAAAGTGGATGTTTCTATTGAAAACTTCGAAGTCGGAGGCAAAAAAAAAAAATACCAAGTATCGATATGTACATTTGCAGTTAAGTAAATTTCTGTATAAAATAATGCTATCAATGTGCTATTTTTAATAATGAATACTGTATGAAGAAGTCGGCTTTTCCTTAAATTTGGGATTATTACAGTTTTAAATCTTCTTCATTATATATATATATATATATATATATATATATATATATATATATATATAAAACTTCTGGTTTCTGATGGTTGGTACTGATGAGGAATGTGATTTATTGTCTTTCTTATCCTCAAAAATACCAACGTATTTTCCTTAACACAATTTTCAATCCGACTTGGAGAAAGTATAAGTGAATATACATAATATCCAATGTCGAGAGTACGAGTCGTTGTTTCATGCAGTCTTGTAATCTTTCACAAGGTTGCAAGACTGTTTTAATGAGAAATAACATATAAATCCTATTATAATGAAATAAATATTAAGGATGTAAAACTTAGAGCAAAAAATATTCCCCTTTCAATCCCATCATTTTATATTTTGTATTTTTTCTTTTTCAAAAAAATGCTAGGATATGGATAATAAACAATTCATTACGATATTGAAAATTATTTTGAAAATGACTGATACGGTTTAATTTATTCGAAATTAAACACAACAAAAAAATAAACTTTGAACTTTTTTTATGCAAAACTACTCGGACCATCAATAGTATTTTATTCGAAAATTAAAACAAATACAATAAAAATTAAACAAAGTTTATCGAATTTAAAAACTTTTTCAAGTGAGGAATTTTTTAGCCACGTATATCGTATATATTAATATTTATAGCTAACTAGATAGTTACATAGATAAATATGAACAGAATTAAACATGTATAGACAGTATTAGAGATAGATTTATATATATATATGAACAGAATTAAATTTATATGAAGATACTGTATATATATATATATATATAGGGGAGAGAGAGAAAATGAGAACATGCTGATAGATAGATAGATAGATAGATAGATAGATAGATAGATATGAACATATGAAGATACTATGGTATTTCAGTAGATATACAGATACAAACATGCATACATAGATAAATAGGTGGATAGATTCGATGAAAGATATTTGAATATGTAAACAGAATTAAATAAATATGAAGATAGAGGTATGTATGTATGTATGTAATTATTTCTTCGAGAATTAGATGTGGACAGACTGATAGATAGATAGATAGATAGATAGATAGATAGATAGATAGATAGATAGATAGATTTGTTGTGGTAGGATCCACCTAATTTGCATAGTGGAGTACCGACCATATAAATATGGTTGGTACCGGGAAGAGAGGGGAGGAATCAAGAGATTCAATCCAGAGACTCTGCCCGACTGCGACTAAGTCAACACATTCTCCAGGAACGGTCTTACCAGGAATATACAAAAGACTATATGTAAATATTGTGTACACTTTCTTGTTTCAATACATTTTGTTCTAAGTACATTTTGTGTTGCATTATTATTCCATGCATTAGTCAAGTTTCAACACATCTTTTGTTCATTAGGATTAATTTTTCAAGTAAATTTCTAAAATCTCTATTTAATCGTAATGATTTCTAATTCCCCAGGACCTCTAGATTCCAATTGATCTAAAAAAAAATCAATGTTTGAAAGAAAAAAACGCCATTTAAATGTTTAAAGCATTTCTTTTGTTTTGAAAGGATGAAAAACCATCTTCATGGCAATGAAAAGGTTATCAAATTATTGTCCTCAGCCAGTTCTTATAAAACGGGACGGAGTCTAAACACTTAAATTCAATAATATGAGCATTTACGTTTTTAATTTTCAAAAGCAATAAAGTGACACTTCTTTGTGTTGTTTCCCTTTAGGACGTCCATGGTCAGTCATGACTTTTCCACAAAGATTATCTTCGTTTAGGCTTAATATGATTTGTTTTTCACCATCGTTTATATTATAGCCGCCTTAAGCTATTTTTATCAACGGCGCCAATTTAATTATAATGTATATTTTTGAACATTTAGTATTGCTAGATGTTTTCCCTTAAAGAACGTCAAGATTTCTAAAAAATTTTAACTTATATATCTTATTAATGTCGACATGTACTAACTATCCAGAGGGGATGATTCCCCAGCCCAAATCCTTATATTTTTCAAATTAACGAAAGGAACATGCCTCCATTGATAAATATGTGTAAGAAACAACACGAAAAAACCTTTTCCTATCTTTTATTTCCACGATAGCTCAGTCAATCATAATCGAATTAAAAATGAAAATTTTAATTGCATCTGACCCAATGGTCAACTTCAGGAAGTTGGAACAAATATACATTCCTCTAAATTTTTGTAATAGTCTTTAACACATTTTTAAATCCGTGTCCCGGTCGATTAATGTGTGTTTTTCAGGACCCTCTTTTTATTCAATATGTTTTGAAAATGTGTCGAAATCACTAAATCTTTCTTCATTATGTGCCCAATACGGAATTTTCTCTTTTTAGTTTTAAGTATAAGCGACCTTCTGATTTCCATTCCAATCTTAAAACTCCCTTATTCAGCAAATTTATTAAGATGGAAGGATCAAAAGAGTGTGTTTGCCATGTTACCCTAAGTATTGAGGTGACACGGCAATATAAAAACAAGAAACTTTTCTAAAGGTTTCAGAGAATCGTCCAAACCTCGAACTGAATTCATTTATATATTTTGTATATCTAACTGAAAAATGAAAGAAAATTTTCAAGAATAAACAAAGGAGGATAAAAAGAAATTTTTTCAAAAAAAAAAAGTTTTTTTAATAATAAAAAGCTTTTAAACATAAATTTTGAAAGTTCAATTTTACAGTAGATAAAACATGGTCAGAACAGGTAAATCTTGTGCTGCGTGATCTTGGACAGACAAGGTGTTAAATTATATGCTGAAAAGGAAACAATATTTTTCTCTATTAGGGATGATAAATTTATATCTTCCAACAAAGTGATGTTTTCAAACATTGAAGTTGTCCGCAAGTTTTGCACAAATCGTTCGCTCTATTAATTACGATAAAGGTCAAAAAAATAGAATGGACTTTGAAGTGCTCTAAATGCTATGGGTGTGGGCCATTCGTTTAATTTTGCGTTAACATAATTAATGGACATATCTATCTATCTATTCTGTCTGTCTGTCTATTTCATTTTCATTTAATAAAAAGGTGGCGTCTATTCAGTATTTCTTATCTTTCTATATATCTATCATATCTATCTATCTATCTATTTCATTCTTTAACATATATCATTTCTATCTATATAAAATTTAATATCTATCTATAAATTAATGTTTTTTAATATCTATCTATTTATCAATCTATCTATCTCAGGCTGTTCTTATATATCTATCTCTCTATCTATCTATCTATCTATTTCATTTAAATTAAAGAATATCTATCTATATCTATCTATCTATAAATCTATGATAATTCTGTTCTTTCATATATATATCTATCTATTATCTATCTATCTATCTATCTATCTCAGGCTGTTAATTTATCTATCTATCTATCTATCTCAGATCTATTTCATTCTGTTCTTTCATTCATATATATATTATCTATCTATCTATATATTTATCTATCTCAGGCTGTTATATCTATCTACATTCATATCTATCTATCTATCATATTTATATATCTATCTATCTATCTATCTATCTATCTATCTATCTATCTATCTCAGGCTGTTCTTATCTATCTATTCTATCTATCTATCTATTTCATTCTGTTCTTATCTATCTAGATAGCTCTGTCTGTTCTTATTATCTATCTATCTATCTATCTATCTTATCTCATCTATCTGTTCATATCTATCTATTATCTATAATATTATCTATCTCAGTCTGTTTGATTTATCTATCTATAACAAACAAACACACACACACTATTTAAAGAATCTATCTTCTATCTATATTTATCTATCTCTGGCTGTTTAAATCACAAATCTATCTATCTATCTCAGCCTGTTCTATATAAAATTATATTTTCATATCTTTATATCTTTTTTCTAAGTCACATATTTATCGATTGATTAGATCAAATCTAGTTTACTGTTTGTTTTAAATAGTAAAACAGTGGGGCCTAATTCCAATCTACCAAATAGTAATCTAGCATGGCTGCCAAATCCTTTGTTTTTTATAATTAAGTTTACTTGTTGCCTTTAAATGTACAATTGAAAATACAATCCAAAAATACTTTTACAAATTTTGGGGTCCAAAAGTTTTTAAAAAAACTAATTTTGTCTTTTCAACGCGACGATAAAGAGCAAAAAGTTTGGAAACAAAGGTGTCTTCTGGTTTTGAGTAAAAAAACAATCTGATTTTTGGAATTTTGAAATATCCAATACCATTGGTTGAAGGTATATAGAAATCATATGTAAAAATATTAATGAATATCCTTCCATTATTGGACATACACTTCTAAGTTAAATCACATTTTTTTTCATCTCGTTTGAATACATACTACAAAAAAAAATTTTGATGGGACAAATGTAACTGTAGTCCAGATGACAACACAGGGCCATCTAGCGTAAACTTGTTTAAATTATCTGTTCAAAAATGAAAGATTTGTGGACGTATATTTATACATATTTTGTCATTGTTTTTTTCAAATGTGGAATTTTGTAAAGGAAATTTTGAAAAATATTTTTAAAACAATATATATATATATATATATATATAAGGCAAATTTAGTGTTTAATTTTTATTTTACAAATTTTTTAAATTTTTTGTTTTAGGGTTAATATTAATTGTGACACACACACAATTTATATATATATATATATATATATATATATATATATATATATATGTGTGTCTCTGAAAGAGAGGTATAATTAAATATATAAATAAAAATTATCAATAATATAATAGGTTATTTAATTATTATTTGAAATTGATTTACGATCTATTTTTTGGGTTAATGTTAGAAAATATGTGTTGTACAAATTTTTGTCTTCAATTCTTTTTCATCATTAGTTTCAATAATTATGAAACACGTACAAACACAGTTATAATAGACACACACACACACACAACAATAACACTTTTATATATATATGAAATATATATATATATATATATATATATATAAATTATGTTGACGAGAGATTTTTGATTTTGCCTTTTGAGAGTTCATCTTCGTTTTCAAATTTTTTGTCATGCACGGCGGATAGCAAAATTTATAATCTTAGAAAAAGATAAATTGGTTTCCCTCGTCGCCACTGTTATGTTTTGGCAATGATTTTTTTTTCCTTCCACCGAATGAGATCGAACATTGGAATCGCCACTGTTATGGTCCGGTTCCTTTATACCACGGTGATAGATAATTCTAGATAGATATAGAAACAAACAGAATATATACAGAGAAGAAGAAATTCTGTTATTCCCGAACAGGAAGGTTTAGTATTAATTGTCTGAACGCGACTCTGTTTCGGACTGCCTCTGACTCGACTGACTGACTGACTATATTCTGACTGACTGACAGACTCTGACGGACCTTCCAGACTTCAGACTGAACAGTATTTAGTCATTTCCCCGAGGGCATCATGTGGCAAAAGGCCGGTTAGAACGTGGGATCTCGAGCCCGTGGGCTCGGCCAAATTAATGTAGATTTGAACCCCGTATAAACGGGTTCAGGGTCAGTTTACCTCTCCCGAAAGAGACTCCGCCCTTCGGCGTAGCCTCGTTCGGGTTCTTCCCCGCCCGAAGGCAGAGAGTTCAACTGATCAGCCGGTCGCCCGACTTCAGGCTGAACTTCTGCTTCCTGTTGAGGCGCAGTATTTATTACGTATGGAATAGTCCATTTGTTATTATGGGTTGGTTCCCCAAAATTATTATAACAATATATATATATATATAGATATTTTATATATATTTCTATATATTATATATATATTGAAAAATTAATGACAAATTTTAAACATTTTTCGTTATTTCTTTTTTCTTCTAGATTTTCATCAGATTTAGAAATATTTACGTTGATCTGTATTTAAAACGGTATGAATTTAAGAAGACGTTGTTTTTAAACTTTTCAGTTTTTCCTTTTAATATATTGTTGTGTGTATAGATTGTTTAATTTCATTTTTTTTCACTTTTGTCAATTAATTATCTACATTGTGGTAACAGAAAATCTGAGACTGAAATTAAAATGTTTTAATAATTTGAACCAAATTTACTATGGATGATCTCGCGATTAAAAGCACCAGAAATACATTTTACATCTTAGTAAAACAAACTTTTTCCTAAATAAGAAATTAAAGTAACATTTTTAAATCGAAATGACTGTTAAAATTTTTTAAGGCAGCTACTACTACTCCATTTAGTGTGTTGTTTTATAAAATATCCTTTTTATGTTAATATAATCTTTTTATTTAAAACCCTTGAAGTTTATCTAAAACGATTAATTATTGGGTATCATTACAGATGATAGATGATTTTGGATTTTTTCCTTCAAATGTTAGATTATTATTATTTTAAATCAAATTAATTTGTCTATTGTTATTTCGTTTTAATAATATTTATAACAATTGGGAATCGAACTTTAGATAAATTAAACGACTTCAAATTGTGATAGAACATCTAGGTAAAATCATCATATGCGGCCTCAGCCGAGATTGAACTCACCAATACTTTGATTGGTGTAGTTCATAATCTTGTCAAATAGCTGAATTATTGATGCTTCTCTAGGGCTATCAAGGGTGTTTTTTATCGTGACACCATCACTAAATGGATTGCCAACCAAGGCTCAGAGAGACTCCATTCACCCTCCTCTAAGAGCAGGTTTTGAATTCAGAGTTTTCCTTCTCTTAGACCAGTTGCCATCCAAGGCTATAGAACCCAGTCTGTCCTGCTATTTACCCATAGCTGGAGGGAGAAGAAAGAAGATTCACACCTTTCCCAAGGGTGTTAGCACGTAAGTGAATGTAATGGATTCGACTGGAATTCGAACTCGGCTCTCCGATTCCTCAATCCAAGCCGCTATCCATTACTCCACCGTGCCTCCTTATTAAACTATTTTAATTTTGGGGAGAAGATGGATTTAAGCATCATTCCCTAGAACTTTCTTCATAATAAAGAATTTGATAATTATCTTTTTTTATCTACTGATATATAAATTCGATCAGAATTAAACATGATGAAAGTTTGAACATGATGCAGCCATGTTTTTCATAAATGGAATATTTGCAATTTTGAAATATTCAGTTCTTTTGATTTAAATGGTTTGTCATAAAATATAACTGAAAATAAGTTATTTAAGGATGTCCATTGAATTTAATTTTTTACCTGTTTTCAGAATTAAAAGTAATTTATTATTTGTTTAATGGAAACATTGAGCAATAATAATTTAAATTCAAAAGAAGAACTAGACTAATATAACAGCTTCCAAACGAAAAAGTCTCACTTTAAATTGACAAAACATTCCATTGAAATTTCTGTCAGATTTTTAAGAATAAAGGATTCATTTACAATTTAATACATTTTTTATTTGAAACCACAAGAAAATAAATTTTTTTAAGAAAAATTTGAAACAGTTTATTTTTTTTCAGCCAACAAAAGTTAAAATGACGTCCTCTTATTTTAATTGTATAAATACAATCATCACAAATGAAGAAAGACATTTTGATTGTTTCATTTAAATTAGAACTTGCCTAAGGAACATATGAGATTTAATATTGAAAAAAATGAAGTTTTAGCAAACGATTAAACCAAAAATAAAATTAAAATTTTTCTCATTCATGATAAATCAAAATATTTCTCTGCTTTATTTGATTTGCAGAATAGAAAAAAACTAGGAAAACAAAACATCTAGTGATAAAAATAAAAAAAAAATTTTAAAAACTAGGAAAATAATACAGTACTTTATTTTAGGATTTTTTAGTGGAGGAAAATAATTTTTTCTTAATCCATGAAGGTTTTATTGACCATGGGATCAAATTAGAACATGATCCTGTCTATTAAAAAAGAATAACTTATTTCTTAATATTTATGTTATTAAAATTGTTATTCTTAATTTTTTTGAATTATTTTCATATTCAAATTTTAATTTTTCCTTCTTTTAACTATTATTTTTCTAAATGAATAAATACTGAATTTATTTTGGAAGTAAAACAGGAAATTATTATCAATAATTAAATTATTATTAAATTATTATTGTATTGAATTATATTTCTGATTGAATTATTAGAATATATCTTCATTTTTTTTCTTCTGTGTCATTCGTTAATGGAATTTATCTTGTCAATCAGTTTTTTCGCTAAGAGATTTCATAATTAATCATTTATCAGCTTATCACTTACGTACAATAATGTTTCAAATTTCATTATTTATTATTTAACGTCCACAATAATCCCAAAACAATAATAACCAATCAGCTTATCAAATGTTTGTTACCAATATTAACCAATCAGCTTATAAAGTTCTGCTTACTATAACCAAAGGGAAAAATTATTTCAAAAAAAAAACATGATAGGAAACCATCCTCTCATACCTAAGTCAACACAGCTAAATCAGCAGGTTTTTCGCTTTATTCATATTTTGATTTATTTTTCTACAACAATCAAAAAAATTTTGATCAAAAACCATTTTTTAACCAGATCAATTCAATTTTTTTTTTTATTTTTATAAATTGGTCACTTAATTCTATCAGAATCATTTCTGTCACAAAATTATTCGTTCAAATTTATTCTTCAACTATGGTTAGAGATGATCAAACCTGATTATAAACTTCAGCAAATGTTTGAAATAACAAAAATTTTACTTCATCAATTTTTAACAAAATCTAGACAGAAAACAATGTGTCAAGGAATAACACTCATCAATTTCTCCTATCCTGTTAAAATTTTATAAAATATGAAAGTGTCTTGAAGGTTAATTTAAAACTTTATCTTTTCCTGTTCTGATCTAACATTCAATTTACATAATGACAATGTATTTTTTCATTAATGGATTATCAAAATTCTTTTAATAATAGACTTAGTATTCAAAGACTGATTTAAATACTTATTCTTTTCATTTGGAAATTCTATTATTTTCTTGATACACTTCCATTTAGATCATTTTCTTTTTTTTTTTTCTTCATTTGGATTTAAGTTTTTAGGATAAACAGTTTTAAATGATTTAAAACACCCTTTAAATGTTATTTATTGAAATAATAATATTGATAAACCTTAATCCAGTTTATAGAGAAAACAATAAAAAAAAGTTCTCAGATGCATCTAGATTCACTGACTAAAAATTTTGATTCCATTTGAATGAAATAACCCATAATCCATAAGACAAAACAGAAAATTAATTTACTTTATTTTACCAAAAAAAAAAATATTATTCAACAAATAAACAAAATTTATTCAATTTAAAAAAAAAAAATAGCAAAATTTTTATTATCTGTTATAAATTGATAACAATCAAGAATGAGTATCTATTATTGTGTTTTGTTTAATGATCTAAAATCAAATGCTTTTTGTTCAACACAAAATTGGAAAATCTGTTCATGCAGTTGCATAAAAAAATTGATTGTTAAATAAAAAACAATGCTAAATATTTAATGGCAAAAGTCATCTATCTTTTTTAGGGTCTCAGTCTGTTCATCTCAAAATCTATGTTACCTGTATGGGTAGGGTATTGAAATACACTATGTATCTAAATGTTATTTCTAGTCAAAATCTCAGAATTGTTCTCAAATATTTTAAATTAAATGTATTAATAGTCCATATATATAAAATTATATATATATATATCAGATGTTAAAAAAAACAGTAAATAAGTTAATATGCAAATTAATCATGCAAATGTGAGGAGGCACCATTTCATAGTGGATAGCAGCTCAGGTTGAGGAATCAGAAATTTGAAATTTTTAAAAAACGTTTTTTGAATTAATTATATTATATGTAATCTTGGAAATTTATGAATCTTTGTTCAATTCAATAAATTAACAGGACATTACTATTAAATATAGCCTTGGATTTAACTGGTTATAAAAACAGAAAGAAATAGCAACCTAATGCTTAAAATACATTTATCAGTTCTAATTATTTAATTTATACATGATACCTATATATATATTATATATATATATATATATATAATCATGAAAATACAAACACACACATTATTTTTCCATATATTTACTATAAAATATATTGAACAGATTATCTCTTTATATACAGTTAGTATTAGCAATAAAAGAATATTTTCATAAAGGAACTAAAAAATTTTAACGTGATCTGTAAAGTATACAAGAGAAAATAAACAGAAAAAATTTTTTAAAAAAGTTAATCCTGCACACAACAGTAATATTATCTGAAATTAATTTGATATCTTCATATGAGGGTCGTTGAAAATGCCTTTGACTGAAAAATTTAGAAATAAATAAAGTTTTTCTTTCATTTTCAATATATTTCATATGAATAAATATGGTGCTTAGGCATTGTAAATTATAAATAAAGATTTGATGGTCCTAAAAACTCTGTTGGTTAGGTTTTAATCATAATCCTGTGTTTTTGATTTAGGTTACAGGAAAATAACAACGATGTCTTTTGCTTAAAGATGGAGTCTAATTTTATGGATTGTTTATCTGTTATAAAATTATAAACATGAGTCTGTCCAGAATATAAGATTGATAAGATACTGTTACATTTAATTATGGTCAAGCATTGTTTCTACCAATTCCTTAAAAGATTTTTTTAATTTTAATTTCTTAAAATCATATATATATATATATATATATATATGTACGATCATTGTAAATAAGTTTAAAAGAACAGCAGTTTTACAAATCAAAATAAAATGTCTGTTTTTTTCTTCATCGGTAAATATTTTCCACTTTTCAACAAACATTCAAGTGCCTTAAGCAAAATTTCCTTATTATATATATTTAAAATTCACAATTCTGGTTTGTCAAGTCACTGCAGAGCATTTTAGGATGTAGTTATGTTCTTGCGTTAGTTATCCTTAACAATTTTCATGGGAAATTGACATATATATATATATATATATATATATATATATTATATATACAATGGGATAAATTGTTTTGCCATTTTATATTTTTTATTTTTGCGATGCGTTTTTTTTTGATTTTGTCGATTGCACAGTATAGTAGGATCAGTTGGGCATCATCTATGAGAAAAAGAACACCATGACGCAATTCATTTTCAACAGAAATTTGGAAACGGCATGCTGTATTGCTTGGTATTTGTGTTGGAAGCTCAAATACGAACATTTCAGAGTGTTTGGGTGTCAATCTGAGGAACGTGCAGAGGATTCAGAAAGAGTTGGATGTGTCTAATGGTGATTACGAAGTTTACAAAGCTAGGAAAACTCACTGTGATCATTCTGATAAAAACTCCCAATTTGTTGGTGAGGACTTCTGACTTAACATGGAGGCCTACATAAAGTGCCTTGAGAAGGTAGTGCTGCGCTGGGTCAATAGGGTACATGCAGAAAGAATCTAGAAACCGGACTCTGCACCATGTCACATGCAAGAGCACCCAGTCATAGCTGTCCGACCATATCACCCCTGACATCTGGCCACCTAGTTTTGAGACTTTATTATGTGTGAGGCGCAGTTGAGCGAGAGACCAACAAAACACCAAAAGATGAACTTAAAGGCAAGGATTACGGCAGCATTCAACAACATAAACAAGGAGACCGCCCAGAAGAGTTGCAGGAGATTCAAAAGGTCGTCTGGAGGACGTGGTTGAAGCCAATGGAGATTTTATTGAATAAATTTACTCTTTCGTTTTTAAAGATATTTTAGTGTAATTTTGGTAAATATATCTGTTAAAATGATAGTGTTATTTTCATTTTGCATAATTTTAGGCGACAATTTATCCATCGCAACCTCAGAGAGAAAAGACAACATAAGATGGGAAAGTTTGGGCAGAAATATAGTTGTTTGTCCCCCCCCAAACTCCGTACAGTTGTAATCTGATCAGGTCTGCAAGTTTCATTTTGAGTTCTTTCAATGTGCGACATGAAAGCCATAGATATATAGCCTTTGTATAGAGTAAAACTATCTACATAGCTCAGGCCATTGCATTTTATACGGGAGTTAATTTAAGCTTGTAAACCAATACACCCACGGATATTTGGACTGGGGTGGAGTTCTTTTTATACTTCTGTACGTTTCACAAAAGAACGTCCGACTTTTTTAATGCTTAAAGGAATGTGTATGTGTTAGTGTTGTTAATATATTGATAAATGGTGCTTGCGTGTTTTTTGCATATGGGGGCATCGATGTGTACGTATAAAACGTCTGCAACACATCTCTCTTTCATTATATATATATATATATATATATATATAGTCAGTATATCTTCATAATATAATCTTATTTAGTGTTGTATTTTTCTGATATAGAGGGCTTCAGGATTTTGAGAAATGTTAATTAGCAATACAAGTATACTCCACCATGAAAATAAAAACAAACTTCAAATTCTTATATATATATATATATATATATATATATATATATATATATATATATAAATAAATGAGGCACCGGAAGTAAATGGATAACAGCTTGCATTGAGGAATCGGAGTAGAGATCAAATTCCAGTCAATTTGTTTCCTATCTTTATGTAGAGAAGGTATGAACACAACTCTCCCCTCCCCTACTACAGCTATGGCTAAATAGACTGGGACCTATAGCTTTTCCTGTGGCAAGCGGGCTGGGAAAAAGACAACTCTGAATGTAAAACCTACGTGTTAAAAGTAACCACCTATTTCCTAATATAGATGAAGAAAAACCTATCACGCTTAATGGCGTTTTCGCTATCTTTAAACTCCTACACCTGGGGCTTTACATTTATCCCAGCATCGCAGGGAGTCAAATATCGACTATAGTGAAGGCAATGTTAAAAAAAAGAAAAAAAAATACTCGCTCTGCCATTGTGAATGAGACAATGACAGTCTATAAACCCACTAAGTCGCATCTGACTGCGCAGCTAGTAACCACACGGATGATTATTTCATTCATAGGCAGTAAAGACACATCTGGCTTCTCGTGATATTTAGTATATATATATATATATATATATATATATATATATATATATATATATATAAACACACACAAGTATGTAAGAGAGAGACAGAGGGAGAAGGAGTGGAGGAGGAAATGGGGGAGAAAGAGGATGACTAGTGAGTGAGGAAGGAAGAGAAACAAATCTGGATAGCGAGACATACTCTTATATCGACTTTCGTAGTGCTGAGTGTCAGTTGGCATTCGATTTCGCATACTACATATTAAGTCAGACCATGTAATGCAATCTATCAAATCACCATACTCCACATTTAGCCTCGTTCCCGACAAAGAAAGCTTACGAAAAAAAATTCTGAATTACACACGGACTGAATATGAATTTTCTGTATCTTGACTGTTAATGAGTATCATCAACACGGTATCAAAAGGAAAAAAAAAATGCTTAAGATCTATTGATATTCCGCCTTGTGTGTTCTGGAAGTCGAACGTCACCGTCAGATATTCAGATGAGGTAATTGAAAAATCCCTCATTCACTTAACACCATAATACAAGCCAAAATATCTATCACGACTGGACACAACAAAAGGCAGTGTTTCTTGCTTGATGTTATAATTCTAACCCACATCCACCCCGTTTTTGTACATGGGTGGCCCATGTCAACGCCATACCCATCCTTACCATATCCTTATATCATATATATATATATTTATATATTATATATATATATATAGACTTTCATACGTAAAATTTTTTAGGCTACTATTTTCTTATCTAACAAAAGAGAAAAAAGTGACAAAAAAAGTGAATTTTTTTCTCGCTCGATTAGGTTAGAAATTTGAGGAGGAAGGTTATATTTTTTTTTAATCGGTATCACCCCATGTAAAGCAACTAAGACATAAGGGGTTACAGGGTGGGGAAGAATTAAGAACAGAAACATTAATAGTGAGCAGGAAGAGGAAAGAGTAATCAAGAGGACAGTAGATGTCGATTGACATTGCATTTAAATTTCCGCAGATTAAAGTTGGCTGGAAAGCATGGAGTCGGAAGGAGTTGCACAAACGAGAAGTGCGAAAGAAAAATGTTAGCATAGAAGTTACGGTAACATCTAGCCAGCTCAACTGTAAACGGATGAGATATCGACGCCAGTCTCGTACTGCGTTTAAATTAAAAAAGTCTAGGTATCACAGCGAAGAGATCATCCGAGCAATTACCATGAAAGTATTTATAGAAAAGGCACAGGGAGGCAACCTTACCGCTTCGTGGAAGTGACTAAAGCCGAGACACCAGATCCGGAGCAATAATATTGCTGATTATTCTTTGGATTTTATCAGGAGCGCTACATAAATAGCACGAGCACAGGACCATATGTGGCAACAATACTGATATCATTTTGAGCATAAACATAGCATTTCTAGTTTCGGTGTCTTTAACGAGAACACACTGTTCCTGTCATATTTCCCAGTCTAATTTTAATTCGTCAGCGTGCCTGGGTAATATTATTCTCATATCATATTAACTACATATATCAAAGTGATCAGACAAGATTATCGGGCATTAACAATTATGGATTATTGTATGTGAAAGAATTAGAAAGAAACATCACTAAAAGTAAGAAGAGTAATCAGGAGAACAATAGATAGCGATTGACATTGTATCTACATTTTTAACATTCAAGTTGGCTGGAAAGCATGAAGCCGGAAGGGGTTCCTCAAGCGAGAAGTGCAAGAAAAAAAAACTGTTAGCATAGAATTTACGGTACATTTTGCCAACACAAATGTAAATTGATGAGATATCGACGCCTGTCTAGTACTGCGCTTAAATTCAAAAAAGTCTTGGTATCCCAGCGAAGAGCTCATCCGAGCAATTACCATGAAAGTATTTATAGAAAAGGCACAGGAGGCAACCTACCGCTTCGTGGAAGTGACTGAATCCGAGACACCAGATCCGGAGCAATAATATTGCCGATTCTTCTTTGGATCTTGTCAAAGAGATCAATGTAAATAGCAGGAGCATCGGACCATACGTGGCAGCAATACTCTAAGCATGGACGTAGTGTAGGGCTTATAGATACGTAAGATAGATTCTGGAGAAAAAATTGTCTCGCACATTACAAATTAAAATGTGACTATATATTCATATCTCTTTCAATAGAAAATTAATACTGAACAGGTTCTAAGCTTTTTGTTTTATATATTTTCTAGGATTGGTCTTACGCTAGCGATTTTTTTTTTTTAACGACAGTCGGTCACCTTGCCAAGTTGTGGCGAGGAGAACATAATACATTAGAAGACTCAAGAATATTGTTTATCTTCCCAATAAGATTTTACCCTGTCAGTGGTGCCGATGGTACGCCGATTACATTCCTTGTAAAGGCGTAAGGCCACAACAAAATAGATTACATCCTGGGTGGTTGTTGCAAACCCGACCAGTGCTAACCAATGGGCGCATCTCTAAATCTGACCAACGTTTTTTGTTATTATTTAAGTCGCTATTTACATCATTCGGACCGTTTTTTTCTCATCTATGTTGCCATATTCTCGATATAGCCCAGTGGATAAAAAGCATTGGTTGAAATAATCCGATGGTTTGACCCAAAGAGATATGAGTTCAATATCTGGCCACAGCAGAGGTGAACAAAATTGAGTTACTAAAGGGAAATAACTGAAATCGAGATATCCGGAAGAGGCATGGTACGCGGAACTAGAACAATCTACCCTGGTGAACGAAATAAAGAGTTCGGTTCGAAATTCCAATCACCTGAAGAAGGCCGGAGCGTACAACGGCCCGAAACAAAGTCGAAAAAAGAATATTACAACAAAGATGAGGACAGCAGTCCAAACAATGTGAATAGTGTAAATATTTGCTAAACCTAATCTCAGAAATATAGACAGATAAGCAAGTCTTCGTTATTCGCTACAGGTTTTGTTTGTGGCACCATGCATCCAGGCAGAGAAAGAAAGGAAAAGGAAACGAAAGAAAAGAAGAAAGCAAAGGGAAAAGTGAGGCGAGATCCGAATCATAGGTGATAAGCGAACACACACACACGGCTAAGAGGCAATAAAAAAAAAAAGGGGTTATTTTGATAAGTGGCAAATGGCGAAAGAGTGTCATTACAATGACAATGAGATTTGAGTGGGTAGGGGAGTGTTATCTAAGGATATGAAAACAAACTATTGGTACGGGAAGGCATCGGCCAAGGGAAAAATTCAAGTGAAAATGTTATTTCGATAAGGGACGAAGAAAACAGGCGACTAAAAAGACTTTGGACAGATATGAAAATTAAAAGGCCACCTACGAGTAATCGTTGACCGATTTTCCTACTTGGCCTGCGCGAATGGAATTGTGTTATCAAGAAATGTTCGCCAAAGAAAGTCCACTTGAAAACGTTAATTTTGATAATTGACAAAACACAGGTGTGGCTACTGAGCCTTAGTTAGATATGGAAAATTAAAATCCCACACAAGCAGTCTCGCTAACTAAACTCTTTTCGACAAAACAAACTTTTGCCCCTGCGATAATAAAATTTATGTTATCAGAATATGTGCCGAAGGAAATGGGTGGGGAACCAGGGTGTTTTCTTTCTTCCTTGGAGACGTCAGACTGACTGAAAACTTGGGGATAATTCTTTTCTGAGGCCATGTCGGGAAAACCAACCATCTGATGAATTAGCGATAAACTACTTGACAAACGCCACGTGTTGAACAAAGAGTTGTCATATTATCCGTTCGCGATAACGGCGATTTGAAAGAAAAGAAAAAGGATAATTTTTTTTTTTTAGTTAAGCAAGGTATTTTTTTTCCGAAACAAAGCCGCGGATTGTTCACGCCGACTAAGACGTCATTGGTCAAGTGGTGATCACGTGACGCACGAAGGAGGAGGAAAGATACCCGACCAAGACCTCATTGGCCGAGAGTGATCACGTGACGCACGAAGAAGGCTGTCGACGCCCCATTCAGAGTATAAGTATGAGAAGCTGCTACGAAGAAGTGGGGAGGGTAGTTTACGCCCCTCAGAAGCATGGTGAGAAAGTGGGAGTGAAAAAAAAGTACCAAAAATGGAAAAGAGTGTAAAATCCCTAACCAGAAATAAAAAGTGGTGGATATGTATTTAGAATTATCGAGGAACTCCCCGACACCAACAGACCCAACCCGGTTTTTGTCGGCGTCAATAAAAAGCCAGGCCCCAACAGGCAGAAATCAGTTTCGGTCCCTGGCGGCAGAGATGACAAGATTCACGCAAATTTCGGACCCTCTTCAACC
>CAHIKZ030002566.1:0-226933 GCA_903632075.3 Acanthosepion pharaonis
TTTCTCGCACTTTCCGACAGTGGAACTCACTTCCCCTTACTTGCTTCCCAGATAGCCACAATCTTCTTAAATGCAATGTCAACTGCAGTCTTCTATTGACTTGAACTCCGTTCATCTTTTATCCTTTCCTCAATCCCCCTCTGTACCCAGTCTTTTCTCTCACTTTCACTCCCTGTAAACTCCTGCTTGCTAGTGGCACTCCCGCCTTGCTTGGGGTAAAATGATTAAAAAAAATAACAGTATTGATTTTCTATCTGGAACAGAATTATTCCAACATAACACGAAATAAGCACGTAAAGCTGTGTTGTAATTACAGATTCACCACTCTCAAAAAAAGGTTTCATTAGCAAACGTACAGTGCACAACGGTCCAAGCAACAATGGTAACTGATAGTAGCTGTAAAAACAACGGTAAGACATTAGCTAGATAAATACACCATTGCCTAAGTTCAATAGCTCCACACAAGTGACAGTTTTAAATGTGGGATATATTTCTGTCGCCCCCTGTACTTTGAATCGGAAGGTGACAGTTGAAGTTTCTGGGACACATAATGAGAAAAGAGGGCTTGGAGAATTTGACACCTACAGGGCATATTCAAGGAAAAAGAGACAAGTTTTTTGTCTTTATTTTTTTTTTAATAATGTTCACCCAGTAGAAGGCCAAAGAGTCACCCGAGATAGATGATTATAAAGTAAGAGAGAGAGCTTAAGGAGATATTTGGGAAAGATAACGTTTAACCCTAGACTTCAACATTCTTCCTCGATTGATCGGTGAAGCCTGGAGTGGAACTTACATCTCATCAATGGACTACGAAGGGAATGAGGGTGGTTCGCACTAATGTTTGTAATGAGTGGCAGAGCAGGAATATGGATTTAATGGTGACAGAGATTGCTTAGCGTCAGTAAAGATATGAAGCTGTCGAGAGCCATTATCACCCACGCCCTTAAGGGAGGCAGCGAATAAAAGAAGAATAATTTATAACATCATTAATTTGATTTCTACTCACTTTAATAGAAGGTCGTTAGTCTTCAAATGGCCTTTACTTGGCTCAGCCACCTCAGTCCTGACGCCACAGCAAAACATACAGCTTATTCCCAAAACCGCTACTTTTTGGAATAAATTCCCAAAAGGATGCTTCCACAATCGCCAAAATCTTAGTATCTTCAAGTCATCAAATATCTATCCTACATATCATCATAATCAGCACTTACTTCTTATGCCTATACAACTAAAATCTACCTTCAGTAAAACACTAACTTTAGTGGCTCTTGTATTGAGTGAACATTTAGCAAAAAAAAAAAAAAAAAAGAATTCCATGCCTAAAATCACATCGAACTTTAACACCAATCATTCACCTCCCCCACGTTACCGATGTCTCCACTTTTGCAAGTCTGCAGTCTTGTTCTGTTGTTTTGTCTCCAAACAAATTCTGTTTGAGCGTTTCTTTGCCAACAAAGATAAAAACAGCGTCAATAGTGTATCAAATATAAATTGCGTTTGTCGAATAGGAATAGGTCAAAGGTGAAAATGTATTACTATTTCTCATTACTTAAGTAAGGGTCCCTGGGTGCTTGGCGAAATTCGTCTGAAAGGCAAGCTGTGATAAAAGATGCTAATGGGTGGTCAAATGGGATACATAAGGCTGAAGAGGAAACGCTGACCATTTGGAAGGCATTTAGCTTGACCAGCGAGAAAAAGGTGATGTGTTTGGATGAGGGTTAAAAGACGTTCCTATAACGAGGAACAGAGGCGGTTCATTTCGTTAGAAGAAGATTCTCGTTAAGGACAAAAAAAGTGAATTCAAACATTTGGTGGCTGGCCGGAATAAGTTAGTAATAATTACTTGGCGAAAGAAAGAAACAAGGAAAGAAAAAAAGAGGAGAAAGAAAGATAAGCGGAAATAAAGAAAGAATGAAAAGAAAGAAACGTTTTAAATGAATGAAAAAGAGAAAAAATTGAATTAATGAGAAAAAGAGACAGAAAGAATGAAAGGGAAAAAGAAAAAGAAAAACGGAAATACAGAAAGAATGATAAGAAAGGACAATTTTTCAAATGAATGAGAAATTAAAAAAAGAAAGAATGAAAACAACCAAAGAAAGGAAGGAAAGAGAAGCTAAAATAGGAAAGAGAATTTTCAAATGATTGAAAAAGGAGAAAAAATGAATTAGATAAAAAGTAAAGAAAGGAAAGGAAAATGGAACGAAAAGAAGAAAGGAATGAAAGAAGAAGCTAAAATGCTGAAAAGAGAATGAAAGGAAAGAGAATTTTCTTAAATGAAGGAGAAATGAGAAAAAGAAAGAGGTGATGAAAAAAAGAAAAAAGAAAGAAAGTAAAGAAGGAAGAAAGAAAGAAAGAAAGGAAGAGAAAAAGCTGAAATGCAGAAGAATTAAAATAGAGAAAATTTTTAATGAATAAAAAGGAGAAAAAATGAAAGAGCGGGAAGTAAGGAGAATAACGAAAAAAAGGAGGATAAAAGAAAGCAAAATAAGAGAAAGAATAAAAGCATAGATAGATAGATAGATAGATAGATAGATAGATAGATAGATAGATAGATAGATAATATTAGTGGTCAATATATATATATATATATATATATATATATATATATATTTCCAAAAGGATAAAATCCAGGTAGAGCTCAATGTACAAGACAGAGCAATAATATAATATAAAAGCCTCAAACAATTATTCCATGGTTATAATTTATTACATTGGACCTACAAATTTTTAAATTTTTAGGTCTGATGAATTGATTGTGATTATGATTGCAATGTAATAAATTATAACCATGGAATATTAGTGTTTGAGGCTTTTATATATATATATATATATATATATATATATATATATATATATATATATATATATATATATATATACAGTGTAACGGAAAAATTGTTCAAATCATGTAATAGCATGGGATAATTATCCACTCTACAAAACGTTTAATATCTAAAAAGAAAACACTAACCTAATTGAGTTTCTTTTTTCCAGGTTTTCAGATAAGACGTTTAGCCATATTGACCCCCTTTGTCGTAGTAATCACTGAAAAGCTCATTATCTATTGTTCATATTTTATAATACTATTAGACTCTACTTTGAACAATACAGATATATTTCGCTCTAAGTTGAAATGATGATCCCTCTTGCTGTTGTGACCTCCTGATCCACTTGTTTTCTTCTCCAATGTTTCCTCTTTTTCAAACATACTCACCGTTCTCTTGATGGTTCTTGAATGGACTTGGAAGATGGAAGCTAGAGTATGAATGTTGATGCCATTACTGAAGACCTGAATGATCTTTTTCCTTTTACCATTGTTCAGTTAGGAAGACAGTGAGGCTGAACAAATCGATTTTAACCTGTTCTATTTTTAGCTAAATAACTTAAAGGTTTTCAGTGATTCTTACGACAAATGGTGTCAAGATGGCTAAACGTCTTATTTGAAAACCTGTAAAAAAGAAACTCAATTTGTTTAGTGTTTTTTTTAGATATTAAACATTTTGTGGAATGGACAATTATGCTGTTACGCGATTTGTATAATTTTGCTGTTACACCCGGTATATATATATATAAATATATAATGATAATATTTGTAATCAGTATGGATATTTCCGAAAAGACATAAATCCAGGGAGATCTCTATGTCAGAGATAGAGCAATGATCAACATTATAAAGGAAACGGCTCTCTTCAAAAGTCGAGAAGTGATATTTATTTCATTACGGTCGGAAAATTTCATCTCAAACCTTCAAACCTTGTAATATAAATTGTATAAATATGAGGTCTGAAGATTTGAGGTCACATTTTCCGAACTTAACCAAATAAATATTCATTAAAATTTACTACAACTACATCACCAAAAAGATATTTAGTAAAACGAAATAATGAAAATATTTTTTTTAATTATTTCACCCTAAGACGGAAATACCACTAGTACACGCAGGGAGTTACAGGTACTGAAAAGACTGGGTTGGCGAGGAAAAGGTAAAAGATTAATGGGGTTCAAGAACAGAGAAGATGATGATTGACAGTGCATTTAAATTTTTGAAGATTGTAGTTATCAGGGAAGCAAGGAAACGGAAAGAGAGTTCCACAGGCGAGAAGTGCAAGAAAGGAAACTGTTGGAGTAGAAGTGGTGGTTACATTTAGCTATCTCAACAGTAAAAGGGTTGGACCTAGATTCGGGGTACCCAGGAAAAATGTTCGTCAGAGTAGTTGCCTTGAAAATATTTGTGAAAAAGATAGAAGGAAGCCACTTCACGTCGGTGAGAAAGTGACTGTAATCGAGATGCAAAGCTAGGATCGATTACATCGCAGATCCTTCTTTGGATTTTGCCAAGAACCTCGAAATAAATTTCAGGAGCACCAGGCCAGATATGGCAACAATATTCGTGGATGAATGGTAGATTTGTAAATATGAAAAGACGTATGCTGACGAGAAAATTCTTTTGGAACTACACAGCTATTGATTCGATGTAGTCGTTCAACCTCAAGTTAGTTGAAAACGTGAGGCCAAGAAGGCGCAATGTGTTGCTCTCCATGAATTTAGCATCAGTCATTCTGATGGCGGACAGGAAAGTTTCTATAGTGGTTAAATGAGAATAGTTTTATTTTGGAGGCATTAAAATTTCCTGTCCCAGTTAAACACAGATTGGAGGTCCTTTTCAAGAGCAGCGGCAAAGTAAACCTTGTCAGCTCTAACGGATTTGCTATATTGAGTTAGGAGTAACTGGTAGCGTCATCAGCATAAATGTCTACTTGGGAACTGATGACATCAGGAAGATCATTGATGAAGATCAGAAACTGCGCAGAACCCATGATGGAGATTTGGGGAACATTCCCTTTTGTGTGAAAAGATCTGGAATCGAGCTCGTTCAAAACGATCTTCATTTCGCAATTTGATAGGAACGATTGGATAAAATCAAACAATCGTCCAGTAATACCGTAGCCATGGAACCAGAAGACCAGCGTACCAAACCCTGTCAAACGCCTTCGAGATATCTAAAGCGACAGCTCGAGCTTCGCTATTATTATCAAGAGCTTAATATACATATTCAGTGATCGCCGTTAGCCCATCCCTGGTAGACATTAGCGAAATGGAAGCCATATTGTTTGTCAGAGAGTAGGTTGTAGGAGGTATTAAACCTGAAGTAGGAATTTACAAAATAGATTGCAAAAAATGTCGCATGAAATCCATTGGTGAGACATCTAGGAATTTAAATAAAATAATGGATGAACATAAAAGTGATCTTTTTAATACAATATTCTCAATGTATTAGTTGTTCGTGAAATTAGTTCTGAACAGAATTTCGACTCAAAGAGGACAGTTTTGATTAAAAGATAAATCAATTGATTAAGGTGAAAATCTATTGAAAGTACAGAAATGTTAGAATCCTGAGAATAGGGAGAATTGGGGAAAGGACAAAAGATGAACGGGATTCAAGAACACGGATGGCGATTGATGTTGCATTTACATTTTTGAAGATTGTAGTCATCAGGGAAGCAAGTAATCGGAAGAGAATGTCACAAGTGGGAAGTGCGATAAAAAGAAACTGTTGGAGTAGTTGTAGTAGCGGCTGCAGTTAGCTATTTCAACTGTAAAACGGTGAGACCTAGATACCAATCTAGCAGCAGGTTTAAATTTATGTGGTTGGGGCACCAGGAAAAAAAAGCTTGTCAGAGTCTCTATGCTGTTAATGACAATGACAGGAATCAAGAGTGTGAGTTCAATACCCGGTTAAGGCAGTGGAGAACTTTCAGATGGAAATTAGCAGGAGATAACTGATAACTGACATCCATTAAACATGGTACGTGGAACTAGTCTACCCCAGTGAGCGAAATAAATAGTTAAGTTCGACATTCCAACCACCTGAAGAAGGCCGGAGCGTACAATCCTCGTAACGTTGTAATAAATATGGCGACAAAGATGAGGACAATATTCCGAATAATGTAAATAAAACGAAAATTGCTGTCTTTTAATAGAAATATTTTCCCTTCCATCAACAAAGCTGATGCTAACCTCCAACAGAGAGACATATTGCGATTTCTCAGGCTAACGTTTTTCATCTGACAAGATATATTGAATCACTTGTTAAATCGTCAGCTAATCAAGTTTTTTTTACGATATCATGTTAGACACTCTTTCTCGCTGAATCTAATACATCCATCTAATACATTAATGTATCAAACATTGCTGCCATATATGGTGCGGTAATCCTGCTATATATTTAAAAATTCTTGATAAAATCCAAAAAAGAATCTGCAATATTATTGGTCCTGACCTTGCATTTAAGCTTCAGTGAATTTCCCACTGCTGTAGATTTATATTAATGCTAAAGTTCACTCAATTAGTTCTTTAAATCGAACTTTTACAGTCCTTTTTTTAATTGCAAAAATTAAATGGTAAATGGAGCAGGGCTAATGCGACAAAGTCAATGTTACTTGTTTACTTTTCGTTGCATCATAACAAAATGTGCAGAATATGTCTAAAATGAAAATATATGGACAAAAAGTTAAACATATGTGTATATAACATAATAATTGAAACCCTCTTGTTAAAATCATAGCACTCCATCCCATAATGCCTGTGAACACTTAATGTCTCCTTGAGAATTTATAAATCGCCCCAAGAGGGGCGCCACCGCCCATGTTCAAAATCATTCTCGTATATTACCAGAAGAAATGAAAAGATAAGTAGAAAGAGTATATTCACAAGAAAGGAAAGCAAGAAGTAAAATGTTGAGAAAGAAAAAAAAGATGAGTAAAGGAGAAAAATGAAAGAAACATATTTGACGTTCAAAAAGAAAGGAAAAGGAAATTAAAATAAAAGAAAAAGAATAAATTTATTTCATTTTTTTCTTAAAATTTGACGTCAAAAAGCAAAAGGAAAAGAAAATTAAAATAAAAAATAGTTGAGCAAAAACTTATATTAAATAAATAACAAGTAGAAAAAAGAAAGTGTGCGTGTGTGTGTGTGTGTGATATCTCACATTGAGTGCTGGTGTTAATAAAATTCTCAGTTCAGCAACTGAATATTGAGTTGTACATGAAACTCCGGTGAGAAAAAATGTATATTTATTAATAAATACACACACACACACACACACACACACACACATACACATATATATATAGGCGTGTGTGCGTGTATGTGCGTGTGTGTGTGTGTGTGTTTCCAGACGGAGATAATAATAATAATAATAATAATAATAATAATAATTGCTGCTCGTTTCCGAGTATCTGCTAGGACGGTTAGCTAATCCCTGTTGCGGACACCTATTTCGACACCCACAGAGCCAACATATGACTGGCATTGCAACTATGCTGAGAGAAATTAAAGTTCCTTGAAGAGAGTGCTCAATCTTATGTGATCAATAATTGAACATGAGCAGTACGCACAATCACTCGATCACGATGACTTGTGATTTATTTTTTACTTTAGTTCGGACAACACAAGACCCAAGAACCACTAAAGAGACAGGGTTACTCGGTGATATTACTGAAAGAACATAAGGGCTCGGTGGAAAGAGGAAGTAAAAAGTATTTCTTTTCATGATATGTTTGATCGGTATTAGTTAACCCTAGACTTGAACAGGTTAAGTTTGCCGTCCACGAGTCTGCTCCTAAAAGTAACAGTTCTGGAGAAGAATCTTTCTGAGTAGATTTCCTCTTTGCTAAAAGAATGCAAAGGGAATGAGGATGAGATGACGCCACCGTGAACATAGCCATTGAAGCTATAAAGATCTGAATTTAGGTTTGAACATTTGCAATATAAATAGAGATAAAGTAGTGAGATTGTTGCGCTGTTTCTTCTGTAGGAAACAGGTTGTAGGGTGGCAAATAATTCGTCACCCACAAGGCCCTATAGACGCTGTTTGAACTCAGTAGAGACAAAAGTTGGAAATCAATGGTCGCTAGTCTCAGCCAAGAAATGGCAGATATAACTTATAAAAGTATAGTCGGATATATTTACATTTTTAACGCGCAGTATATATGGATATATGAAAGGACGGTCAAGTCATAGCGGCTCGGGCTGAGGAATCGGAGAGCCGAGTTTGAATTCCAGTCGAGTTCAATGCATTCACTTACGTCATTGGGAAATGTATATATTCATTTATTCTCGCCAGCTATGAGTAAATAGTAGGACATATTGGTTCCTATAACCTTGGTTGGCAGAGAAGGAAAACTCTGAATTCAAATCAGTCTGTAGAGGGTTGGGCTCCGTCACACCACTTCTGTTTCGGTTGCAGTTTATGTGGTGCCCCAACGACCCTAATGTATTACAGAACTCGTGATCAGGATTGTAATATATGGATAAGTTACCAACGTTTCGTCTGTGGGAGTAGTGAAGCGTTTCACCACAAGCAAGGCGGAAAGCCACTAACACGCAAGGGGTTACAGAAAGTTGGAGCGATAGCAAAGAGACGTGATAGAGGAAAGGATGAAGAGTAGGACAGGGGATAGATCAGGGCATCTGGAGACGTCGATTGACATTACATTTTAATAGTTAGAGATTATAGCTATCAGGGGAAACAGGAAAAGGGGAGGGAGTTCCACAGGCGAGAGGTACGAGACATGAAGCTATTGGAGTAGGAGACGGCTACATTTAACAGTTTCGACAGTGAAAGGGTGTGAGCGAGATGCCAGCCTAGTAGAACTCTTAAATTCATGAAGTTTGGGAACCAGCGAAAGCAGCTCATCGGAGCAGTTATCATGAAAGTATTTGTAAAAAAGACAGAGGGAGGAGACGGCACGTCTGGGAGAGAGCGACTGCAGATGAGATGCTGGATCAGGGCCAATTACATTGCATATCCGTCTCTGGATCTTATCAAGAACCTTGAGACAAACAGAAGGGGCACCGGACCATATATGGCAGCAATGTTCCATGCAAGGGCGAATAGCTGATTTGTAGATTTGAAGGATCGACTCCGGCGAGAAAAATTTCCTGGCGCGGCACAGGGAGCCAACTTTCCTTGCGGTGGACCAAGCTATGATCGAAAATAATACATCACCCACGAGGCCGTGCAATAGCTTTTGAACTAGGGTAACGATTGACAGCTTCCGAACTGTTTTGTCGACTCAGTTTAATTCACAAAGTTTGCGTTAACCTATAGTATTATTTTCGAGCGCTTGCCACGGCTGTTTCACCAATATTATCAGGAAGTCACCACTTCGACAAATTGTCCATGGTGAAATTCGAACTTTCTAACCACCCGGCCACGTGCCCACACAAACCGAGACGGCGAGATATGAAAAGATAGAACAATGTGATCTGATTTAGATGAAGAGAGATTAGCAGAGAGATGAGAAAAACTGAAAGAAAGTTCGATAAAAACTTCGTATGCCATAACGGCCAATTATTTACTAACCTTAATTTATTTTTGACACAAGAACACAAATATGGGACCCCCAATGGGGATTGACTTTATAACAGAGTAACAATTATCTGCGTGACCAGCCTGCTATTACCCCACATCGAGAAATCCCAGTCATCTGCGTTCTACAAGTACGAAAGCTTTTCTCAAAAACATACAAGTGTCTATATTTGCTTTTAATCAAGATGTCATCTCAGATAACAACGGAGTTTCTTCGCAGCTTCTTGAGTTTCAAGTTGTTTTTTTTTTTTTAATGCCATCTCCCGTCAGAATGTGGGCGATCATGGCTCTCCACGGGTTCCTTTTCTTTAATATCTGTGAATTGCCGAATTTCCCTGGTAAAGACATTGGGCTAGTTTCCTGTTAACACCCACAGTTTTCTATTCAGTTTGAAATAATCTACGGTGACGCTATATCTAACGGTTATTAAAAATACTATTTAAAAATTGAACGGTGCGTCTACACAAATATAGGTATCCACTAGAAATAGCTTTTAAAGTAATATATTTATATGTGTGTGTGTGTATTACGTATATTTATTTTTATTTTAATCCTCTTAAATTCACGGATCAATTTCTTAGTGCTGTTACAAAACAGAAAGATTTCGTGGTTTTGTTTTTTTTTCTTTTATTTTCTCGAGTACTTTCAACCTCATTCAAGATCATCTTCAGGAGTGGATTGCTAAGACAAAATTAATTAAATAGACATTTTGGGATTTTTTTTATCTTATTATATAATTGTGTGTTTGGGCAGCAAGCCCACTTTTATACAAGTTTCAGTAAAGACGACTGAGAAGGTACTTCGATTAAGCTTTTTAATCAATATTTCTTGACATAAAGTGTGTATAAACTGCCCAAATTATTCTATATATTCGAGTTATTTCGGTTATTCTATTAGCCATTATCAAGGTTGTTTTTTTCTTTACTGAATATGTAGATTTTTATGTGTCTATATATAGTGAGAGGAATTTTTTTTAACTCAGTCAGCACGTTATGACCGTGTTCATAGTTGATAATGTTGACCCTTAATATAAATTTTAAATAAAACCGCCATTTTTTCTTTTTTTTTTATTATGAGTAAACTATGTTCATTTTATTTATTTAATTTAATTCCGTGGCTCAAATTATATTTTTTCGACAACATTTTTTCTTCCCAGTGGTCGAACTTAAAATCCTTAATAACAATTTATTTCACATTTCATTGTGACATTTTAACAAATAAACATCTCGTACTTCCTGGGACTCAAAAAATGTACACTCACATCATAACCTTAAATGGCTGGGCAATTTGATGTGGTGTAATAGGTAGCAAGCTTCTCTTTCTAGATCAATTACGGCTGAATAGTGAGTTCGATCTTCACTATGTGTCTTATAGCTTTGGCCCTGTGTCACATCTAAGCTACGCTTAGAAAATCACCATAACATTACAAAAGCGTAATACTGGGATGCGGGTTCAAACTTTAGCTGTAGATTTTACTGTTCATTGAAATGAATTCCTGTCGGATTAAAAAAAAATCCTAGCATTCTCACGTTGCAAAATCACTTTGTCGTGTGTCTGCTCGTATGACGGCCGTTTTTCTTCAATGTCCGGCTCAAACGCATCAATTGTACTCGATAGCGATCTCCCGTGATGGTTTTGGTCGGTTTGAGCAGCTCATAATAAGCTCCTAATACCCAGCTGATACCACCAAATGCAGAACAGAAGCTTTTAACCATGGATATTCCCCTTTGTCGCTGATGTTGATGCATGGCTGGGCTCCCCCCTACGATGTTCTACACATAGGGTTATCGTAATGTATCCACTTTTCATCACCAGTCACGATACGATGCAAAATAAACTTTCCTTTTCTGCTGTTGAAGCAGCTGTTCACACGTGAAAAGACGCCATTCAACGTCTCTCGGTTTCAACTCGTATGGCACCTAATGTTCTTGCTTTTGAATCATACCTAATGCTTTCAAACGTTTGAAAACTGTAGTGTGATCAACTTCTAATGATTCTGCAAGTTCAGCTTACGCCTGACATGAGTCTTCATGAAGTAATGTTTTCAATTCTTCATCTTCAAACATTTTCGGTGTGCCAGAGCGTTCTTTATCTTCTACATAAAAATCAATATTTTTGAAGCGTCTAAACCAATCTCTGCTTATTGTTTCCAACAGAGCATGGTCGCCGTAAGTCTCAACAAGAATTATGTGTGCTTCAGCTGCAGATTTCTTTTGAAGAAAGTAGTGTTATTTAAATGAAAATTGGGTGGTAGGAAAAATAATATTCCAATCAAGTCTGTTCCCACTGAGAGCTAACGTGGAAACCGGAACAACACTTCACTCAGGACTGTTTCCTGCACACCGTAAGCAATAGTACTATCGCTCTTTCTCTGGAACACGGGTATAACCTTCACCAGTCTCAAAGAACAAAACTACCCTGAAACAAAAGTCAGCTCTTTTTATCCTTCCTCGGTATCGGGTAGAAACCGAGATCTCTTGCTTGTGTTAGCCTCGTTCTCGCCGATAACACATGCGCTGTGTCACTTCAATATTGATTTTCCAGAGTTCGCCTCGCAGGTCTATGATGTCTATAAGCACATGTACAGACAATTCGCCTTCTCTTACTTCGGCGAGGTATGTCACCACCACAGTAATGCAGTAAAATCCCCCGCAAATACACTTTCTTTGGCCCGAAATCCGACATGTTTAACGCTATGAAAAACAAAGTTTTTCACACTTCGTCGAAATGACATACACTGAATTTCAAGCTTTCTTATAGTACTTCTTTATAGATGCGTTACCATGTGAAACAACACGCACGCAGTTCTGGGAACGCCATCTGTTGGAAAACAGCGAGAACTTATTCAATGTCCTAATAAAAATAATTTACGAAACGTTTAATTGGTGTTAGGTTAATTTTTTTCTTTGTTTGTGTGCGCGTGGGTGTATCTGTCTGTACGTCAATACCTATGTGTATGTACATATTTATATTTGAATTATTATAATTTTTTTTTTTTTTTTTTTGCTTTTTTACAGAAAGGTTCGCTATATGTACAAAGCCCGGGGGCACTCGTAGTAAAGAAAATCTGTGCGGATAGGAGGGGAAGATAATGATTAATCCTAGACTTGAACAGGTTAAGATTGTAGTGATCGGGAAACATCCTCTTGGGAGATGGTTCCACAGAGTGGTTTGGGGGAAAATGTTGTTCGAGTGGAATTTACTTCTCACCGATTGAATACCGAGAGAATGTGTGTGGTTTGCTACAATCGGAGTGGCATGGCGTCTCCTTGCCATGAAAGTTTGAATTAGCGGAACCAAGGAATGTAGTTCTTCCGAGCACATTCCGTAGAAGTAGCGATAGAGCATCAAGACCCTTGTTACATCCTGCCTGTGAGAGAGAATTTGGAGGGTGGAGAATAATTCGTTGTGTAGATGTGTGTTTTTGTATATATGTTTATAAGTATATATATTATTTAATTATTTTTTCCATTTATTTATACTTATTTTTAATTTTATTTATTTTACTTTTTTTTCTTTTTAAATATACCCCGTAAATAATATGGATTACTCCACTGTTAGTATAGTCCGGTATATATATATATATATATATATATATATATATATATATATATATATATATATATATACACACCAAAATTTAAATTATGTAACGGCCAATTATCAATCGGCACCTGAAGATTGCGTTGTGTATGAAACTCAGAGAAGAACTTTTCTTCTTTTGGTTGCGGCCAAGAAATTTCCGCCACATCATTCTGCACAACACAGACACACGCATGCGCAAATACACAAGCACGCACAAATGAAATTAATACATGTTATCTTTGAACTTTACAATCACAAAAAATCCTCAAAAATGGTTGCCTTTAGTTTCCAGATATTTATTAATACGGTGAACTTCAGTTGGGGGCAACGTTAGCCAATGTGTCCAGGACGGTTGCTGTACATGCATTTTTATTTGATTGTCTAAGGACCGCCAATGTAGTTGGTTTTCTGCGATACACAACATTCTTTAGGGTCCCACCATAGGTAAAGGTCTTCAGGTGGGCGGGACGAAGAACTCTACTACGAAAGACAAGATTTTTCTTTTCCTAAAGTGTGTATACATTTTTTGCAGACTCTCTCTCTCTCTCTCTCTCTCTCTCTCTCTCTCTCTCTCTATATATATATATATATATATATATATATATATATTAAGCAATTAATCATTTCTCTAATACGACATTATTTTTCTCATCTATAAGCTTTATATTTAGTATATAAAGTTTTTCCTTAAAAGGTCTAGCGGTAGTTATTTAAATGTTAAAAAAGGTTGTCTGCTAAAATATGTGCCCCAACTAGATATAATTTTATACGCACACACACACACACACACATATATATATATATATATATATATATATATATATATATATATATATATATATCAGAAGAAAAGTACAGGAAATATGACCCAAGCTTTCTACTTTTCTTAAGTAATCATCACGGTAGGTAGAGACAATTGTTGAGTTTAGTCAAATTTGAAATGGTGTAACGACGCTATTTTTTAAAATAACCTGTTAGAAATAAGTGATGAGGGTACCTGGAGTACATTTTGGGATCTCAAATCGTAGAAACAATGAGTCTTGTGGCATAAGCAAAAGTTTTGTGACGTAAATGAGGCATGACTTGCGTTTTTTATATACATTTAAGGATGCAGGCCCTTAAGCCACGTCCGCTCCTCTTGTGCAACATCAGATTACTATACTTCTACACAATACACCTTAGAAGACCACATTAAAAACATATTAACAATGAACTCCTTGAAAATCGCTAATGAAATGTTCTAAAGCGTTTCTGCATCTCTTTAAAAAGAAATCTGTAACAACGTTAAAAATACTTTTCTTCGTCTGTCACATCCAAGAAAAGTATCTGCCGAAATATACAATATAATTTTAATATGGAATCGCCTTCATGTTTCTTTTAGCAAGTCTCTGCACACAATAGAACTTAGAAGACAAACTTAAAAAATATATTAACAATGAACCGCTTGTAAATTGGCGAATGAATTGAGTGAAAACGTTTGAAGCAATATGCACCACAGACAATTTCTACGCTCGCTTCGTCACCACCCAATGCAAAGCTGTAAGAAGATTAGAAAATCTAAATAATAAAGATAAGCTTTCCTTTGTCTTTACATCGGTTCACCTATCGTCCAGTTCACACTCCTCCACAGTTTTTTGAGCAGAATTAGAGGCTTATTATTTGTTACCTGTTTAGGATTGGGTTTTCGGTTTCCTCTAAATTCTACATCAACTATATAATTGTAACGTATCTGCCTAAACACTGAAATTTATACTATAACCTGGTTCCTAGTTTTTTCTAAAGTCTTTTCCTTCTCTTCCAATCCCAGTAGCCTCTTGTGTCTTAATGGCGCTATTGCCTTGCTTGGGGTGAATTGGTTAAAACAACTGAATGAAACATTTGTAGATAGATATGATATGATATGATATTGCTAGGTGCATTGGAATAGCGACACATGACTTCCAAAATCTAAGCAAAGCATTAAGAAACAGAAAAATTTCGTTAGAAACAAAGAGTACTGAAATACGTAATATCAGTTCTCCTATATTGGCAGTGAATGCTGAACAATCTCCTCACAGATGAAAAAAAACTTGAAGCAACAGAAATTTGGTTCTACAGAAGGATAACGAGAATAACATGAAGTAAATATGTGTGAATAATGATAAAGTTTCAGAGACAATGGAAACAAAATGGATGCTTATACATAACATCATGAATAGACAGTTAAAATTTCTAGCGCACGTAATGAGGAAAGAGGACTTGGAAAATTTGATAATCACAGGAGAGATTGAAGGCATGAGGTGCAGATGAAAACAACGCCTAACCCTAACCCTGGTGAGCTTGTGTGAACGGATAGCAGAACAAGTTTTACGAAAATAACACAAAAACAAAATTTATTAAGAGTTTCGAAGGATAGGAAATTATGGAGAGCCATGATTTCCAACTCCCTGAAGGGACACGGCACACAGAAGAAGAAATGTGTGTGTGTGTGTGTGTGTATGTGTGTGTGTGTGTGTGTATGTGTGTGTGTGTGTGTTTGTTCCTAATCGTCAAATTAAATTTCTTTTGACAAAAATACATGAGTCAATATAAAAATGGCGAGGAAGATCGAGTTCGGTTTTTTTATTGAGGTCATTGCTTGTGGTAAACACCCACTTGGGAGAAGCACTTAGAGCGTTTCCGTTCTTCTTGTATTCTCCACTTGGCTTTTGTATCAGATGTTGGTTAAGCAGGCGACACACGAAAGAACAGCTCATGACACACTAGGCACTCATTAAGCGCCAATTCCCTACCCCACCCTCCAACTTACCTGCCAGCAAGATTTTTTTGTCTTCTCTCCATTTCGTCTCTTTGTCTGCTTAAGCCTCTTTTTCTCTTCACGTTCTTTCCTCGAACTGTTCTCTTTTAGACATTTTTTTCCTAAATTTATCTTGAATTATATAAAGGCTATGTGAATGTGAATTTTAATTGTTCTAATTAATGACCTTAACGTATAACATTTTTGTTTTAATTCAGTAATCAAGAAAAGAATTCTGATCAGACATTTACGACTTGTGCAGAGAGATTGGACGAAAATTCTAAGTCAATGAATTGTGCAGAAAAAACAGATAGATAGATAGATAGATAGATAGATAGATAGATAGATAGATAGATTAATGCCGAAATTTCATTGAATTATTTTAAACACAATATTATGGCTTCAACTAAATATATTTTGAAAACAGTTGCATGCCTTCAACTACAAATAAAATGTATTGTTGATCATTTTGCTATAAATATGTATTGTTGGTATTTTTTCATATAAATATATATTACTGATATTTTTACTACAAAAATATATTTTTATATTTTCATAGTATTTTGTTTTTGTTTGCTGGTCAGGTGGGAACATGGAAATAACAGCAATTAAAACGAGTTCCCATGATCCTCAAAACCTCTAATCTCACGATCAGCGGCCTTGTAGCTTAGCATTATATTTAGTTTAATTTAATTTTTTTAGAGATTGCTGCACAAATAACCAACTACATATATATATATATATATATATATATATATATATATATATATATATATATATATATATATTAAATCTGATATATATTTAATATCTTTTCTTTGTAATTTATTTTTTATGGATACATTTATTTGAGTAAATGCTCTGTTCCTTTAATCAAATAATATTAATTACATTTACTTTCTTGAATGATCGAGAAATATCGTAGAAAATATGTCCTCTGACATAAATCGAACCTATATCATATACGGAACTACCATTTAATCTGGCGTGTTATGACCGTTCAGCTACAGAGAACTTCCGGTTAAGCAAAACTTGAATTACTGCTTTTAAACACACACGTTCGCCGATTTTTCTCAATCTATCATATCTGATTTCGTATCCTAACGTAATCAATGACAACATATCATAAGAAATGGATTAAATCCGACAAATATTTTATATACTTTCTGTTTATACATTTTTTTTTATGGATACACTTATTTGAGTAAATGCTCTGTTCTTTTAATTAAACAGTATTAATTAAACATTTAGACTGGCAAATGTAATTAAAAAATCCCATTAAAGAATCCCAGTAATAAATTCCATTAAAAAATCACATTTTTTTAAAAAATGTTTGAAAAAGTTAAAACAAGATTAAATAATCAGAAAAAAAAATCTGCATATATCAATGATGTTAACACAGTTTTGACGTTTGTAAATAAAAATCAAGTGATTTAGCCTATGTTCCATAACTCTATAAAAGTCAACTCAACACTTTATTTAATCTATATTGTAGATTATTCTCTATTGTCCATGTCTAGAGATGTCTCATCTTTTTATTCTTTTAAGCACTGTTCAGTTACTGTTCGCTCTGTTTTCGCTCTGTTTGTAACGCCTCGCCTAAGGACTGGACTCACAATTATCATACCACCAAATTGTTGTCCCATGGGACAGTACTGAACTTAGGCGCTTAAACATAATGATCTGCTGTCGTCACCGCTTCTCTTTTCTCATTGTTGTCACTGTTGGACCAAGAGCAGAATGGCATAAGGCTATGGTTAGAAAATGGGAAGATTGCTTTGCGCCTAGCTTCTAAATGAAGAAAGCTTCTGTTTTGAGATTCAGCAGACAAAATGCATACTTTTAAATGGGCCCGTGCATCAGTTAATTGAGCCTGTGGAAAATACGTAGCAATCGCAATTTACCAATTTATAGGAGTCAGTGTCTCTTTAAATTATATTTATTATCGTCAACGGATGGAGTAAAAATCTGGGAGTGACAAGGAATACGAAAATGTGGAAAGGTCACAACACAAGAAAAGAAATTAAGTCAGACTGCTTATAAATACGCAAAATATTGAAAAACAGGAGTATTTCGTTAGAAACAAAGAAAAAGTTCTGAACTGTTATGTAATATCAATCCTCCTATGTGGCAGTGGATTTTGGACAATCATACCCCAGATGGAGAAGAGACATTAGATAACAGAATAATAAATGACAATACCATAGAGCGAGTATATGATTATTGAGGAAGTACTAAAATATGGGAACAAGAAGAACAGTTGTACTTATAAAATAAATTTCTGGGACGCATAACGAGAAAAGAGGGTTAGGAGAATTTGGCACTCACAAAACATAGTGAATGGAAGGGGCAGCAAAGGGAAACAGCGAGTAACCTCCCAGGTGAACTTGTGCAAATGGATAGCAGAACAGGTAGTGAGGGGAATAATAAAAAGGGAAACAATGCTAAGAGCTAGAAAGGATTGGAAGTTGTGGAGAGCCATGATTAATCACGTCCTGAAGGGACATGTTGCATAAATAAAAGGAAACGGAAAAAAATTACACAGCCTTTTTAAAATGTTATCCAAAGGCATTTTCTTTCAACAAGAAATGGTGCCGTTTTTAGCATACGAGTAACGGCTGTGTTTACAGCTTATTCATTCGATTATTTTCTGCATCAAATGGCCTTTATAGAAAAGAAAACGGTAATTAATCAGCTTTTTGGTAATTGCTGGTAATTCATTTCATTTCTGTCTACCGTCAACACGTCCATGAATTCGTTTTATTTGTTTGACGAAAGCGATGAACATTTAGCAGTAGAAAATGAAGTTAATGAAAAGTTCGATCAATGATCGACATTATGTTGGTCTAAATCTCACGAATATAAAGGTTTCAGATTGAGTTTTGTTGAATAAATTCGGTAAACAAGAACTATATATATATATATATATATATATATATATATATATATATATATATATATATATATAATTTTGCTACACGAGTTTCTGGTCTCGCGACCGTCATCAGGCAAAGGGTGGAGATTTTCGCATATTATTAAAAATAATTAATTTTTTTTCGTTTATGTTTTTTGATGATAAATATTCTTGATATGAGACATTCTCTTTTTCTGTGTTAGTGACCCAAATGTCTTTATATATATATATATATATATATATATATATATATATATACCAATGAAATGAGAACGAATGAAATATAAATTCAAACGTTCCTAATATTAATTTAAAAATAGGGCTCAATACAATAATAACGCTCTATTCTTTATTATAGGAGATTACATTAGAACATATCTAAAAACCGCTACATAAATACACTCACGGTTCGATTCATATTTTTACAATTTTTAATATTTACTTACAAACAACTTCTTTTCCCGCGAAAAAAGAAGAAAAAAAAATAAGAAGAGCAAGAAGGAAAGACACAAGATATAGTCTCTTCTTCAAAGAAAAGGAAGAAGAGAGAAAAACATAAAGAAAATATAGAAATGTAAAGTAGCCAGATCATATGTTGATAATCGGTTCAACCAATCAAAATGATCTTTGTTAAGTAAGATACCATGAAACACAGATTTAAATTGCAACGGATACATATGGAATATTTGACGAAAAAGGTTCCTTTAAAAGAATCCATTCCATCATTTTCAAAGATCATATATATATTTGCGCATTTGGTTAGCTAATCCCTGTTGCGGATACCTGCTTCGACACCCACAGAGCCAACATATGACTGGCATTGCAACTATGTCCGTTGAAAAGAGCGCACAATCCGGCGTGATCAGTAATTGAACATAGTCAGTATGCTCAAACCCTCGGTCACAATGACTTGTGACCTTTTTTTTTTTTTTTTTAGTTCACACGGAACAGAATGTCCCATCTAAGAATAAAAATTACAGAGTATAAAAACGAACGAGACAGGGAAGAAAAAGAAAAACCATTATGGAGAAAAAGACAGGAAGATGAAAAAAGAAGAATGTTGATCTTTTGAGGTATGTACGTCAGAACCGTCACCAGAATGTTTCAAATTAGGCAGATGGCCTTTAAATCAGGTGGAGCCAGAAGTAAACTAATTTTATGCTAATGCATTTAGGTGAATTCTAACACAGCGTTTGGGGCAACAGTAAGTGATTCTCAGATTGAAAAACATTTATATCATAAAAGATGACTTGATTCACTGTTCGTCAAACACTGCCTGCTTGTAACATCGAATGTATATGCATATGTCTATGTTGTGTGCAAGTGGCTTACATGCATTTGTGCCATTTAATGTATACACATACATTGAGTTTGAATTAGGACATTAGAATAGTACATTCCATTAATACTCAGTCTGGGCTGGCCAGTAAAAATCATAAAGATGGGGATAAGTAAAAAGAAAACTGGAATTGGAACTCGGCTCTCTGATTAACAATTCAGATTCATTATCCATTACATCATCCGCACATCCAAGCTTACAGAACCTGGTATTCTTAAGCAGTCACCCATCTAAGTACTGCATGTTGCTTAACTTCGTTGCTCATACAGGAAACGATGTCCCAACGTGATATGGCCTTAAGCGTTTGTAGGTTCGTCATTGAATTAAAATATACATGCGCACATATGCCGAAATACATGCACAATTTGAATGAAATTGAAATAGGCATCTGTGTCATGAGAGCTAATTTCCTTTTCTATCTGGCAGCAACCCCTGAGAAACAAGCAGATTATAAGTCAGTCTTTTGAAGGCGTTCTTATGACTCTTGCATTTAAACAAATTATATATTTCTAATAAATGTTGTATTTTAAATGGACAGACATTTTAGATTTGAACATTGGAACATTTTGTTGTCAGCGAAGTGACGGTTACAGAACTAGAAAAAGAAATAATTTTTTAATGATTTACAATAAAATATTCTTTTTGGACAATGTGCACGATTTAATGGCCGACTTAAGGTACTGGCAACTCGGGAATCAAGGCCGAATGCTGCCACTTTGATGTTTAGAATCTTCCAAAACTAAAGCTTATAAAAACATATTTGCGGTCGTTCATGATCCAAGACACAAGACAAATTAAATTTTTTGGTTATTTTATCAATAGAAAATGATCTTGTAAAGAAGATAGGCGCAGAAAGTGCAATAAAAAGATGTGTAGATCTAAATGCTAGAAGAAATGTTTTTGGTAGGACAATGAATGTTTTCTTTAATTTGTATTAATAAACTCGTTATTCTACATTTTCAGTTTTTCTCTTTGTGAAAATATTAAAAAATTATACTTGTAAAGAAGCCGAAATTCAGCTTGCCCTGGGTGCTAGCAATTGAAAGGGGAAATAATACGAAATGCTAGAAATTTGTCCGATGTGAATGAGCACACTAAAATCTTTTTTCACAACTGGGCGGATAAATAATTTTCTGAGGATCGACGAGCCTGAAGCAAGTACTTTCCAGTTCTCGCATTTATCCCTGTGCCAGACTAAGTTTTGTCAAGTAAATATCTAAAAAAAATGAGCAATTAAAATCGGATAACGCGTGTTTTTTGTTTTTTTTCGCGTCATTTTTTAAGCACCATTTTTTTAACCGCCTCTTTTCAAGCGCCTTTTTTATCTCTTTGATTACAAGAGGTTTCTTCTGGTTTAGCTACTCCCATCCAACATAAACTTGTAACGTGTGTACGACTCGCCCTGGGCAAGATAACCTAGCATCAGTTATGGAGTGGACAAAAGTACAGAAACTATAAAAATTGAAAGACTAGATCTGTCCACCTCTTTTGGAGATAGCAGCCAGCAGGTGGCACTTTAGTGGCCATAAAGACGCCAGGATAAAAAAAAAATGCATCTAAAAGTATAAAATCAAGTTAAGGGAAAAGGTAGACTGAAATATTTAGCTTCTGAAGGACCGAGTTCTGGCGTGTGTGGTCTTTTAGCACCTGCCTGTAGTGACGAGTTTATTAATTCAATAATAATAATACTACTAATAATAATAATACTTACAAACTCCAACAGAGGTTTGTTTTTTTTACCTCATGATACTTCATAACATTTTAAAATCTAATTCAACAAACGTGGTCAGTTAGCTTTTTGAAGATATTCAGTCAGATTTACGTGCTGGCTGAAAGATATCCCATTAATAGCACTCTTGTGAAAAACTTTTTATCCCTCTAGTATGGGTGGCTTGGCTGTTAGAGTAACGGACTGAAAGACATGAGGCTTAATACTCTATACTTGTCATTATTGTATGTTTTATTCGAATTAATGGAAAAGTCATAATCAAACAGGTACAGAAATTTAACTATGTGGTTAGAGTAGTAACAGACAACGGACAATGTGGTACTAAAATCCCAATGTCTATTGAAATTTTATTTTATTTAATTTTGTCAATTCCAGATGATTCTGGATATGAGCATCACAAATTTGCACGGATGAATAACAAAGTAATATTGATATTACAAAAGAAAGAAACTTTTTTTCAAAACAAAAACTTTTCTTTACAAAATAATATACGAGAAGCTTTCCGATTTAATCTCTTTTTGGCAATCTTGACTGTTGTCTTTTCCCTAATACAGGAAGTTGTGGAGATACATGATCGCTCACGACCTGAAAGAGATATGACATATAGAAGATATTTTAAAAATCAATTCACCCCCAAGCAAGGTGATAATACCGCAAAGGGCAATTGGGAATGAAAAAGAATGAAAAAGGTTCAGGAGAAACTGGAAACCCATTCCTAAATAGAGAACAAGGGATAAACCTCTACTCCTGTTCAAACGACCGGGAGGAGTGTGAACCGGACGATAGGCGAACTTTTAGACAACACATTACTGTGTGTGAAGTTGGCAGAAGGTACCCTGAAGCCCACAATCGTAAAGGACTGTCACAGCTTTGAAATTATGAAGCTAGATTTATAACTAACGTAATTCATCATGTTACAAAACCTTGACTTCCCTTTGTGTGTGTGTGTGTGTGTGTGTGTGTGTGTGTGTGTGTGTGTGTGTGTGTGTGTGTGTGTGTGTGTAAGAAAAAGAGAGAGAATAGGAAAAATAAAGCGGGTGGCCTAGTACGGTGAATATGGCTAACTTTGATATGAAGGACATGTTACCCAAAGATCTAAGCGATAATACGTCTCTTTTGACGCATTGGCCACTAACTTACCTTTGTGTCAACACCAACTCACTTCCTTTAGCGACGAGAATATCAGAAGCGAGCTAAAAGGTTAAAAGCATTTTAAATCATCAGATCGGAGGGTGGGGCAGATAATGAGGGAAATATTGGTGTTGCCGATGTAATCTGAATCTTTAAAGATTTCGCCGTTATTTATTTTATAAAAAACGATTTTTTTCTCTCCGGTCTGCATTGTTTCTGTCATCTTTTTTAAGTATATCTTGCCAATTTGTGACTGCTAATGAAGAAGGAGAAGAAAGGAAATTGAAAGAAAAGAAGGAAATCTAGGGGAGAAAATAAGAGAAAGGAAAAAAGAGAAAGAAAAGAAAAGAGGGAAAAAAAGACAGGACACGACCTTATGAAAGAAAAATTAAACAAAAACAACGTTACAATCCAAACGAGAGCATTCTATCTATCTATCTATCTATCTATCTATCTATCTATCTATCTATCTATCACGGCTGCATGAAACCCTTGTTTTTGTCATAGAGGAAAATTCAACATGGTGCGTAAACGAAATATTCGGCAAAAAAATCCCATTCATCAGTAACATTTTAAACACCTCATAGAATGTAAAGTTCTCAAAGCAAACCTGTGCCAAACGGTTTTCCTGAAATCTTGATGACTTGGCTGTCCGAAAATGACAACATCAAGGTGAAATAATGGAAACTGACTGTGAAAAACACAATTATGCGCAATAAGTTTTCGATCAATCGGTAAACTTCTGGAGGTTTTCAGGCCACGTTATAGGATCCAGACGGCTATTGTTTACACATGGAATTATTCACTATCTATCTATCTATCTATCTATCTATCTATCTTTTCCTTATCTATCTATCTATTTATCTATCTCAGTCTGTTCATATCTATCTGTGTATCTCTCTCTCTCTATCTCTCTACTATCTATCTATCTATCTATCTATCTATCTATCTATCTATCTATCTATCTATTTCAGTCTCTTCGTCTTTCTTTCTTTTTCTGTCTGATACTATCTATCTATTAGTATTTTCATATCTAATTCAGTCTCTCTTTCTGATCTTTATCTCTCTCTCTCTCTCTCTCTCTCGATAGATAGATAGATAGATAGATAGATAGATAGATAGATAGATAGATCCTCACGGCGTTCTATTCTTCAGGCTAGCCCATAATGCAACTGAGGGTCTGAATTGAACGCTTATCACAAATCTCGTTGTTCCACTGTGAGTCAAGGTTGTTTGGTTTCATGGTTAGTCGTTGCTGTAGTCGTCTTAAACAATTCAAAGAAAAAAGTAGAGATTAAGAGCAGAATTAATTTGGCTCTAATAATTAATCCCTCTTTATCTTGTTATATATATATAATTTTTTTTTCTTTTCTAATGTTATATTATAATTAATATATAATTCGGCGAGGTTGCGGATTCATTACACTCTTCCCCGTTAAGAAGGGTGTACGAAAGTTTATATGCATTTTTTTAAAATCTTTGACTTAATTTCGCGTTGAGTGTTTTAATGAAAAAATCCATATCGGAATTCAGGAAAAAAATAACATGAAAGAAACATTTTTTTTTATTTTATCGTTTAGAAATAAAGAAACTATTTTTATGCTGTCTTATCTTACCATAAATATACATTTTTATGATTATATAAGTACTTAGAAAAAAAAAAACTCTTAAAAATGTGTGGCTTAGCTGCAGGTTTAGGGTTAACGTTTTGTAAACCTCGTTTACAATATCTAAAAAATATCGAATTTAAATTTATTGAATGTTCTTAATAAAGGATTTTTAAATTAATTTTTTAATTTTTAATTAATTTTTAATTAATTTTGTAGTATAAAATGTCACGTTTGCTCCTATTTTCTCATTTTTTATACTAAAATTCAACATTTTTAAAAAATATCTTTTATAAACAAATTACCCATAAAAAATTAAATTTTATCATTTATGTATTTGTCGTTATGAATATAAAGAAAAATATACCTATCTATATTTCTGATACGAGGTATTGTAATTATTGACGTTTCGGTCGTTGTACGCTCCGGCCTTCGTCAGGTGACTGGAATTTCGAACTGAATCCTTTATTTCTTACACCGGAGTAGATTGTTCTAGTTCCACGTGTCATGCCTCTTCCGGATGTCTCAGTTATCTCCCTTTTTCAATTCTCCAAGTTTTTTTGTTCGCCAGTACAGAAGCCAAATATTGAACAACATCGTAAAGCCGTAACTCACAACTCTTTGGGTCAAGTCACTGGATTCAACCATCGCTTTTATCCACTGGGTCATCAGTGTATAAATTTTTGGGGACTTATAAAATTAATGTCTCAGTAATCATCCTTTTTTTTACCAGAGCTCATATTGCAATTTTTATTGTTATTATTGCTTTTCTTTAGCACTCCTTATTACTGGTTAACATATTATATTCATTTCTAGCCTTGGTCGGCTCAGGAGATTTTTGTGGCCTAGCATATGCGCTGATTCCTTAAGTTCCTATTTTCCACTGATGTTCTCTGTCTATTATTTCAACCTCATCCCACAGGGGCAGTTTATTTTCCTTTTCCCTCCATATGTGGTCAGCTACGCCTGATTTTTCTATTTCCCCTCGTGTTACGGCTTTACGGTGTTCTTGCAGTCACTTAAGGTAGCGGCCATTTCCTCCTTTATATTTCTTACCACAGCTGCAGGAGATGGTGTACACATAGTGCTTACTCGGAAAAGGTATCTCCGAAGTGTTGAACCACTTTAAAATTCATAACGTCTAGATAACATGGCGAAGAGTTTATCGGAACATTTACCATGAAAGTATTTATAGAAAAGACACAGGGAAACTACATTACAGCGGTGGGAAATTAACTGAAGCCGAGACGACAGGTTAGGACCAATAATATTGCTGATTCTTGTTTGGATTTTCTCAAGAACCTCTAAATATACAGCAGCAGCATCGGACCAGATGTGGCAGCAATATTCAAAGCATGGGTGAATGGTAGAGCCTTGGCTGTAAATGTCTGAACTGATGTAACTAAAGAATGTAGCTCGTCCGAACATTTGTTATGGAAATAACGATACAGTAGCGTTTAGACTTGTGACCATAAAGCTTTATCAAAGCTGGAAAATGAGAATTGGGCAGCTCCAGCCTATACATAGCAGTAATACTCCAATTTTAGTTTGATCTTATTCTTGTAAAGATAGGACATGACAAGAGGAGTCAGGTACTTTCTGGAGAGGTACAGGGAACTGACCATTTTCCCTAGCATCTTTAGTGATGGATCATATATATGAGTTACACTTGAGATTTAGGGTGAACTTAACACCCAATAGACGGGTTTTATATAAGAAAGAAAATATAAATATAAAAGAAACCTGCAGAATTTAAATTTAATTTTCTATCTACAAAATATTTGCGAATATTTTTGCAATATTTACAGATTGTTACAAATTAATATTTTTCAAGTCTTTATTTCATTTTTAATGTGTCCCTACAATATTTTTAATTTATTGATTGATTTGTTTGTTTTTACGGTGTATCACCTTTTTGCAAGCTATTTAAAACCAGAAAATGCTTTTAAGAATTTTAGAAAAATAATGATTTAGTGATACAAATATTGCTAATTAACCCATAGATTGGGGAAAAGAGATGGATTGATAGCTTTCCCGATGTTTTTTTTTGCGCGTAAATGAATATAACGAACCAGACTGGAACTGGAGCACGGTTCTCCGATTTCCAATTCCGAACCTTTATCCATTATGCTACGCGCAGGTCCAATCTCACGGTACTTGGTATTCCCCAGCGATCACCCATCTAGATAGTGGACCTTGCTCAACGTTGCTCAACGTTGCTCAACTTCAGGGATCGTACGAGAACCGGTGTTTCAACGTGATATGGCCATAAGTCTCTTCCCTTTTTTACGAATATATTCCGATCATTAGCGTGTATCTAGACGAATGACACAACAGTTTAAATGACCAGCACTTAGCAGTAGCTGATCTCTCCTCTGACCTAGACCAGTTGGCTCAGTGAGGAATGGACTAGCTTGCAGTGATGTTGATATGCCGCTAAACAAAGTCAAACAAAAACAAATTTTGTTGATGCTCTTTGCCTTGAACATCTATTGAGACCCAAGATCTCTCAAGACCTCGAATGGAACATATATACGATCTTTTGTTAAAGATGCTGGAAAAATGGTTGCTTCATTGGATCACTTCAGTAAGTATCTGACACCCAACCCTACCCCCATCCCGCCTGCTATACTCTATCTTTACAAGAGCCAGTTCAAAACAAAAATGGAGTACTACTGCCATATCAGGATAGGAGCTTCCCAGTCCTCACTTGCCAGTCTTAAAAGCGTTTACACTGCCTTGTGTGTGATGAATTACTTTACACTCTACAACCTCTTTACCACGGACGAAACATCACAAGTCCCTCGCTACTCTATTGTTATTTCCATGGCACATGCTTGGACGAGATACATTTAATACTCCCACCATTGTAGGGCGTCTGGATAGGCATGTGGTAGTGTGACCGATGTAATTATGTATGACTCCGATTTGATCAGAAACACAGTTCCTTAAGGGACATTTGAACTCATAGATAATGTTCGTTCGTTGTAATTTTGATTTTGATTTTGATGGTGTGTTGTTATTTTTTAGGATGAGGTTAGCTTTTTTAAATTTTTTTGTAGTAGATAATTAATTTGATTTTTTTTACTCTGATCAATTAGTCTAGTGTATTTCTTTATGATATTTCTAAATGAAGATTCATCTTGTTTACAGTTAACGTGCATTTGGCTTGGTAGAAAATATCTATGACATTTTTTGTTTTGACTGTATGTTCACTATTATTATTATTTACTTTGGGAAGAAATATTCTAATACTTAACTAGTGACTGTTTTGCATTGTTGAATTCTTTGAAAAAAATAATTAAAATATCAAAAATAAAATCATCCTTGATAATGACAAAAATTATAGACGAAAGCGCTCGGAATGACAGAACATTTGGACAGTTTCTACACACTTTGTGTCCAGAAAAGAAAACACTTGCTCGAACACAAGAAAAATTAAATATAAAGCTTAATCGCATTAGATTGTTTATCGTCTTTAATGAAACATTTATAAATGAGTGATTGCTACTTAAATACAATTATATATATATATATATATATATATATATATATATATATATATATATTGTGTATATTTAGGCAGCAATTATTGATTGATGCATGTTTCATTAAATAATATAGACAAGTTTTGTCTATTTATTTTAAGTAACTTCCTTTCATATTGTCTGATACCATTGTCATTGAAAGACGAAAGGAAAGCACCATATTGATACATGTTTAAATCCAATCTAAGCATTCCGCTTACATAATCCATTATCAAAGATGACAATTACTTTTCAATATATCAACCAATACACGTACGAAACAATCATGTTTTTGTTGCATGAACAATTTCAAAGCAACGACTAACTCATGTATACGAGACGCGGAAGAGAAAATCGCGTCGCACACATGACCACACGAGAGTGAAAACTAGAAGTATTAATATATATATATATATATATATATATATAATTAATAATATTGATAATAAATATATATTATGTTCCACATCGTTTGGCCCAACTCTTAGTTTCATGCACATCAGGTACGGATACCAAATGGTGATGAACAAAATATATATATTTATTATTATTAAAATAAACTCTGGCCCAGTTATTTTACCTCAAGTGCTGTTTTATTACCAACATCATTCCTGATATATATATATATATATATATATATATATATATATATATATATATATATATATATATATACAGAGAGAGAAAGAGGAAGAAAGAGAAAATTTTAGAAGATCTATGATTTACAGCGAATTATTATTATCGGTTTATTTATTCATTATGGGTTTTCAAGTACAAAGGAGGCGGAGTGGCTGTCATCGCTCCCACTTTGACAGAGAAAGTACGTGGTGGGGAGTGCGAAGGAAAAGGAAATGATTGCATTTGGTGGCGTGTGGTCTCTCCTGATTTTATGTCTTGATCTTGTTGAGATTAGACATAAAGGATGGCACCAATGCATCTCCTCATCGTCAGCGAATTTATCTTATATATGACTAGATAGATAGATAGATAGATAGATAGATAGATAGATAGATAGATTCTGTATATATATATATATATATATATATATATATATATATATATGAATTCGTTTTGAAATATTCTCGGTCCTACCAGGTCAGGAATGAACGAAATTTTTCACCTCGCAATTCAACGCACTTTGAACATGATTTTCAGTTTCTTAATTCTTCCCCAACGTCAAATTCTGGTCTTTGGTTATTTAAATACAACATTGTTACTGCTATCACCTGCGGATCATTGGCCGTCTTTATTTCATTATTATTATTATTATTATTATTATAAATGCAATAGCTGCACAAGCCATTATATGGACCCTTTGCACAACTTTTGTTTAAAGAGTCGATGAAACACTTTTGTCGAAACCTCATAGAGATATTGCTTAAAGTATCTCTATCACAGCGTCAGGATTATCTTTCTCCTAAAGTAGCAAAGAGAGACACTCTGCCCTGCTATTTAATCCATAGCTGAGTGGAGAAGAGATGGATTCAAACCTTTGCCAAGAATATTACCTCATAAAGTGAATGTAACAAAATCGACTGGAATTCGAACTCAGCTCTCCGGTTTCTTATTCAGAGCCGCTATTCATTACACCACCCGCACGTCTACCATTATAATAAATGATTGTCCAGACACTACCTAGGTCACCCAATATATATATATATATATATATATATATATATATATATATATATATATATATATATATATCGACTCTCCCGTCGAATTCGACGTATGAGGGTCAAGCAGATCGGTTCCTAGGAAACCGACAACAGCACATGAGATTTGATTATTGTGGTGAAGGTTTCGTGCAGGACCATCCACATTTTTTGAAGGGCCGAATACAGAGACCTGGTGCACTACGTGCCACAGGGTCACCAAACGACCCTCCGCAGGTTTTGAATTCAGAGTTGTCCTTTTCCCAAGGCTATAGAATCAACAGTGTTAAAGCATCTCACTTCAAACTGACGTCTTTTGGATAAACAATATAACCTTCGATTCTCTAAATCTACTTGCCGATGTGAATAAATTTGTCTATCGGGATTTCGATAAAAACGACGAGGCTTAGGTTGTGGCTTTAGATATCTCGAAGGCTTTTGACAGAGTTTGGCATGCTGGCCTTTTTTTTTCACAAGATCAAGGACGATGGCGTCTCTGGCTGAATATTTGATTTAATCCACTCGTTCTTAACAAGTCGTGTAAGGTCGTTTTGAAACTGTCACGTTTCTATATCTTTTCACATTAATACGACCTACGTTGTTTCTTATCTTCATCAACGACCTTCCCGATATCATTAGATCCCTTCAATGTTTAATGGTGGTGACAATTATTTACTCCTGTTTTTATAGTAAGTCCGATAGGCCTGATAAAGTAAAACTGGTAAATGCTTTCGAAAATGACCTCCAATCAGTTGTTAACTGGGGCAATGAATGGCTTGCAAAAACACCCCCAAAACGAAACTGCTATCTTCTAATCACTATAGAAAAGCTATTTTGCCTCCCGCCAGCATGGCTAATGCCAACCTCCAGGAGAGCAATTCATTGCGCCTTGGTCACGCATTTTCCACTGACATGGGATACAAGGGTCTATTTTTAATGATTTGGAATACAACTGTCGGTTGTGGTTAACATAAAGAGAATTAAAATGGGTCAAGCTGCTATGGCGTACGTGCAAAGTAAACAATGACGAAACATTAATAATTATTATCATCGCTCATTGAAACTATTTCTAATTCTACTCTTGACCCCTGACCCGTTTTATTCATCCATTTTCTATGACTTTCTTTCGTTTTCGTTACTTTCCGCCGAATTTCATCTCGAAATTGAAATTTCATTTAGTTTACATTTTAACTCTTTTTGAATATTCTTTCTTTCTTTCTTTCTATCTATCTATCTATCTATCACAGTCTATTCATATCTATTTATTATCTCAGTCTCTTCATATCTATCTATCTATCTATCTATCTATCTATCTATCTATCTATCTATCTGTCTGTCTGTTTGTCTGTCTCAGTCTGTTCATATCTATCTAATCAGTCCCAATCTGTTTCTATCTATCTATGGTCATCCATTTTGTTTATAGCAATATGCGCATGGTTATTTATGCATTGCACAAAGAATACTTTTAAAATGTCATATACGAACGAATTAAATATGTGTGTTTGCGCGCGCGTGTGTATGTGTGAGTGAGTAAGTGAGTTTGTGTGTCGGGAAAATTCACTTGCATGTAATTTTTGAATTATGAAAAGATATATGCATGCGCAGACGCGCGCGCGCGCACACACACACAAATATAAGTATATATTATTGCTATAAAAATTATATTCAGTGGGTATATGTATCTGTCTGTTTCTTTATTTACCTACAGTACGTCTTAGTCTGATCATCTCTCTCTCTCTTTCTCCCTGTCTATCTATCTGTTTGCATCTATTTGTCTTTGTTCAAGTCTTTATAAGTCTCTTCGTATCTCTTTTTCCATCTCTCTATTTTCTATTTGTCCTCTCTCTCTCTCTCTCTCTCTCTCTCTCTCTCTCTCTCTCTCTCTCTTACAAAGTGCATTTCTATCGGCTGATTCAAGGTCAAAATGAAGTGTTTTTATTGAAGGCTCTTTGGTGAGTGTTTACACAAAACAATTGACTGACGTAGGTGCAAAGTGCAAATCACTTATTAAAATAATAGACCTACCCGACACAATCAGGGCACTTAAAAAGGAAATTAAGTTACTTCTAAAGGAACATACGTGGTGAATATCTTCAGTCCTCGAAAACCGGAAGTCATACTAAAAAGCATTTTTTTTTTCAAATATATTATGGTTAGCTGCTTATATCATCTCTAAATTTTAAAAAATACCATGTCCCTTCACAACATCGACAATCATGACTGTCAAAACCTTACTCTTTTATTATATGCAACTTGCTATGGATCCTTGAGAAAGTGGAGTGATCCCCTATTGCCTTGTCTACGGTCTTTAATTCAACCTTCCTTTTCTTAGATTGGCAGCCACCCAAAGTCTGCTATTTAACCCGTAGTTGAGAGGAGAAATGGATTCTTGCCTTTTCCAAGGACATTTGTGCGAAAGCGAATGCAACAGACTAACTCGGAATTTGAACTCCGCTCGCTGACTCCACTTTCAGCGCCGACAGCCCTTACACCAACCGCACGTCCCACCTATGTTATTACCTACTTCAATTTAATGTTTCTCTGTCACTGTTTTTAAAGAGCCTACCCCGCTTAAACATAAGCATCACAAATGGAAGAAACCCTAGCAATACCTCACGATATCACCAGGCTTTGTTAATTCTCTCTATAGTAGCATGATAATGAAAGATGCATGTAAACGCAGTCTTTGTTTAACTTTGAAACCTCTTGATATTTTTTACTGATATTCAAACAATACAAGACCCAAGCGCCACTTAAGATAGAGGGTTACTATGTGGACTTATATTAACGTAAAAAGCGTTAGGTGTATAGAGTTGATGTATACTTTAAAAGGGTCCAAAATCGAATCCTAAACAGAAAACAAAGGATAAACCTTTACTCCGATTTAAACGAATGGGGAAGACTGCCAATCGGACGACAGGCGAGCCTAATTTAATTTTTTAAATATGGTTATCGCAATTATAACTCTGTTATATTGCATCGAGCACTAATTTATTAGCACACACACACACACACACACACACACACATATATATATATATATATATATATATATATAAAGTCATCCCAACCAAGCGGGACCCAATCCCAAACAGGAAACAGGGGATGTTCAAAAGAGTGAGGAGGAATGTGAACCGGACGATAGGCGAATCAATCTACACCTACTGAGGAAAAAATAGTATGTAAAATTTCAGAATTAGACGGAGACGTTAAAAGTATACTAGTAGACTTTACAAGGAACCGAAAACCCAGTCCTAAACAGGAAACAAGGGATAAACTTCTCTACTCCTGTTTAAAATGTGAATTGTACGATAGGGGAATCTATCAACTCCAATCAGTCGAACACCTTACCAATACTCTGCTTCTTGCGATCTGTTCTATCGAGCTTAAATGTAATCCTCTGGATTTTTAGCTGAAACACAGGAACAGAATTAGGAAGCGAGAGATAGGCAAAGAAATGGCCAAGCAGCTCATCATGAAAGACGACGAAATATTCCTGGATATTTTGAAAGCAGATAACATCAAACAGAAAGAGATGACAGAAAAAAAAAAAAAAACAGGACTGAACTCACAATTACTATGTCACCGGACAATAGCCTAGTAGATTAAATACTGAACAGTACTAAAAATAAGAACTAAACGAGATATCCCTAGACATGGACAGTAGAACGAGACAGTCTAACCCCGACCCCATTGATTAAATAAAAGGTTCAGTTCAGATTACCTGGATGGACATACACCTGATGAAGATCGAAGCGCGAAACGACTGAAACGTTGTTTGAGAACAATAATACAAATATAAATAATTCTTTTTGACATAAAAAATTGGTCAATATCTATTTCAGCTTTTTTAAAAAAAAATGCGAAATTGATATCCTCAACTGATCTATAATGGCTGGCTGCTCGTATCTGAGCATGCCTATAGGCTAGAGCAGGTAGCCAGTCCCTTTTACAGCTTCCTGCTCAGGTATATTTGTATTTGTTCGACACCCGTAGATCCCACTTCTGGTTTATATTGCATTTGCGAGCCTTAGTTACAGTTTCTGGGGGAGAGCGCATCATCAAGAGTTTGAACAAAACCAGTGCAGCTCAGCTCCTCGGTCACGATGACTTATTACTAGGACAACTTATTACTAGGACAACTTATTACTAGGACAACGATCGATCAAATATTCTATCGGCCGAATTTCACTCTTAAGGTTTAAGTCAACACGGAATATGGTTTTCAAACATGTCGTTCGCTAGGAACATTTGCCCAGGGCGATAACATCAAGAAGTCACATTTCAGATCGAACATGGCACGATTCGAACCAGGGTCTCATGGTCGGAAACCGACGTTCTAACGATCCATATAATAGCTCGATAGTTAAATATTAAAAGCTATAAAATCCGGGTGTAATTCGACTTAGAGGAATGGGGTGATTCGGAACAATGGTCAAAGCTGATATTATGAAGTACGCTAGTTTCGTTTCTACATTCCAAGAAATACTTATTTCTTACTTTAACATATTTCTGACTGAAAACCAACGAGTGTCATAGACTGGTGAAAGGTTGCCATCTCATTCGAAAGATAGTCGCGCACCAGGCATAGAACCCATAAACATTTCAAGAAAGATGTCACTATCAAAAGCGGATACAGACAATAAATTAATCTTAGAAGTGGTAAGAAGACGAACACCCGGGGTAGATCGTTTTTGCTGTTGGGGGTCAGATGACTGGAGATCTTGTCAACTCTTTGGGTGGTCCTTTACTTATGATAATGCTAAAAATGTCCCTTTCGATAAATGGCACCCCTCTTCCGAGCACACACACACACACACACACACACACACACACACACACACACACACACATATATATATATATATATATATTTAGGGTGCAACCTTTGTTTTAAATATTTCATGCTAAATACTTAACGAAATATATATATATATATATATATATATATATATGATGTATGTATGTATGCGTGTGTGAATGTGTATGTGGTATATATATTATATAACGCACATATATATATGTGTGTGTGCGTGTATACTATATATATATACGTAGTATACAACACACACACACACACACACACACATATATATATATATATATATATATATATATATATATATGTGTGTGTGTGTGTGTGTGTGTGTGTGTGGTAAATACATATATACAGGTATCTGTTATCTCTATGATTCGGTAAAGGATGAGCATACCTGATGAAAAAACGCACAAAACTTAATAAAAACAAAGTTTTCTTATAACTTCCTATTGTAGTCTTAATGTTATAACACACACTCGTACTTGGTATAACGTAATGCGTTAAAGTATTCTCTATAAGTAATGTTTAGGTTATTGCCGTAACGCTTTTTATAGTTTGTACGAAGACTGACTCCAATACGACAGTCATTTACTTAGTCCCAACCTACCTCCCGAATTGAGATGAGTTGTGAAAGAAGGTGGGGTTTTATTGTGAGGAACCCAATCGTTTTCACCCGGGCCATTGTTCAAAATTTACCTAGCCCACGCGAAAAGCTTGCCTTGCAAATACTTGCCTTTTTTCTCAACCGAGTCTCTATCCGGAAACAGAGCCCCGACTGAGTCAACCTCTGCCCGAAGACAGAGGTAGATCTTGTCAATCGTAAGCCATACAGCGAACTGCCTAACACCAACATCTGTTTTTCTCAGTTGAGTCGCTATCCGAAGACAGAGGTAGATCTTGTCAGTCGTAAGCCAGACAGCGAACTACCTAACACCAACTTAACTGTTTTTCTCGAAGACAGAGCTCCGATTAAATAACACTCCGCCCGAAGACGGAGGTCTTGTCACCCTCTGCCCGAAAACAGCGGTCTTGTCTTATCAAAAGCCTGGAACTGACTGTGATTCAACTGCTATTTACTCATCTCGCTTCCTCTCTACCCAAAAGCAGTGAGTTTGACAAGTCTGTCGCGAGCGTAGCGGCGCACTGCCTGACGTAGGTCCGACTACTCACGACCTCATAACATGACATTTTATCGAACTGGACGCAATCATAGTCACCGGTGTGTACTCTTTGCCCCACAACAATCGTCAAAATCATTATGTTATTATTAAGAGGAAACATCAATAGATTTTTATGTAAAAGATATACATATTTTCACGTGTTCCACACAGAGAAACTACAACGTGTATGCAAGAACAAGCAGAGTGAAAGGAGGACGAAAAAAGAGAGTATAATGATTCTCAACGATAATAAACTGGAGCTTCCAGAGATTCTTCTTAAAAAATATTTATGGTTCCAGATTCGATCGGACCTGATTTGTCTGTTATATTGCTAGCGAGGACATGCGCAAAAGGACTGCGAGCCGGATATATTTTCTATATTTGGTGAGGATATATTTCCATAGAAAACGGCGCCATAGGCTTTTTAACTTCACCACATGACAGAAAGAGAGAAAAAAAAAAAAGCAAATGCACAATTTGACTCCTGAATGATGACCACTTTTATTACACTATGAAGTGACATCATTAAACCACCATTACGCCACCCACCTGACTTCATCTCGACCAAAGGGAGATAATCACCTTTAATTTTTTTCTAATGAGGACAGGCCGTTGTTTGTGGGCGTCAAGTGACTTTTTCATGGCATGGATATCATTGGAGTGGTTCGTTATTCGTCGGAAGATAGTTGTCGTCGTATATCCAATGTAGATGATTGGTTTATGACAAGAGACGCTGCCTTCTACTGAGCAATTCAATTGATAAGCTACCTCGTTCGTTTTAGTTTTGATTTGTTAGGTGTGTTGCAATTTTAATTATGAGAAGAGGCAGTTTTTAATTGTATTTAGGTGGTTTTAAGTTTTACAGGTTTTGTATAATATTTATTTTTTAAATAAACTGTTAGAATTTTCTATAATTAAGAAATCTTTCTATATTTGCGTTTCTTTATGTAGTGTTTTGTAATTTGTCTTGCTTTCTAGTACTTTTGTTTACCTAATGTTTTATATATTTAAAAATGTTAATTTTTTGAAACTTCTAAAACATGTAATGTATATAAAATGTTTATATAAGGAGTGGAGCCCCGAGCTGACAATTTTCCGGCAACTCCTGCAGCCAAGCCGTCCCCAAATGTAATGCCCTGTATTCCCTTGCATCTTGTTGCAATGGCTGACAGGTAGAGGACATGCAGTCTGGGAAGCACATAGGCTCCATATACCATCGCCAGTCTGAGAAGAAAAACTCTGAATTCAAACCACTTGCTGCTTTGTAGGTCTTGCTTCTTTAACTTCTGCGAGAATAGACAGGGTAATTTAAACATCCCCGGCGCAAAAGGAACCAGCAAGCCATTGCACTATTCTGTTTTGAATGTCACCATGAACCACAATTGTGAAATTGAGAAGAGTGATATCCACAGCGGCACAAAATGCGCTAACAGAATAAATGAATGATTGAATGTTAGAATCATGTATTAAAGCGCGTGGAGCGCATTTTGGGATCTAAAGTCGTAGAACTAATGAATCTTGTGACGTAAGCAAAAATTGTTGTGACGCAACGTTGTGTGACGTGTGTTTTTATATATATTTGTCGTTTTTAATCGAAACAAAGTTGTTATTTGAACAAAGTATCTATATTTATAAATGTAAAAGACAATAAGAAAACTGTAATAATTGCCGACGCGTTTCGTCCGATATGGACCTTTTCAAGGCAAAACGAAATGAATTTATTAAACAAAATAACTAATAATAACAAAACAAAATGTCCTTAGCAACTGGAAGAATTTAGAGAACGCTATTTTCATACTTTTGACTGAAATTAAGTCAATTACTGTCACGTGTGGAGATATTGTTTTTATTGCTGTGTTGACGGATTCAACCATTTTCTTTTGACTTCTTGATACTGTTCTGTACGTTTGTTTGGGAGAGTAGTAATTCTGTTAAGAAAGGTGAAATAGGGAAAAAGCCTGGGTGTAGATTAATATTTGGGTAATATTCAATGGCGGCACTCTCTAGGATTTCCCTTCTGTTTGAGTTATTTTCTTTTTTTATGAGTGTAGCATTTAAAAAAAAAACAGAATTGTGGTTGAATTTATTTCTATGTATGACTAGTAAAAAAAGAAAATAACTCACTCAGTAACAACAATAACACTGTGCCGACCGAACTGACTGAAGTAACAAGTTGGTGCACACTTACTTATCTATGGCCCAAAATTTGACATTCTTTCAACATGTTCCTACTTCAAGATGTACCTATTTTCTTCTCACTATTTTTGTATCCACACGACATTTCTTTTCATTCAATATCTATCACAATCTGCCCCTATCTATCTATCTATCTATCTATCTATCTATCTATCTGCCTCTGTACCTCAGTTAATTGCGGTCTGTTTCTATCTATCTGTCAACGGCAGTCTCTTTCTTTCTCTCTCTCTCTCTCTCTCTATATGTGTTCCTATCTATCTCAGTATGTTCTTATCTATCTATCGATCGAACTATGTATCTATTTGGCTACATCATTGTTGTTCAAATCAGTCAGGTTAACTTTCTCAATTTGAGAATCTGGCGCAACACAATCTTTGTAACTCCATTTTTCATGTGCTGTACTTAGGTAAGCTTAGTAAACATCCATTCTTGTCTGTTTATCACCAGTCAGCTAATAAACCTTCTCGCGTATCAGAATGTAACATTTGTCCAAATAAAATAATTTAAACCAAACATAATCCAAGTACGTTTTTCGCAGTTGGCTCCATATTCATTATTTTGAAATGCGAGTACTACTGGTAATTTGTAGTTATTTACCCTTGCCCTCCCCACTGAGATGTGATGTGACACAAGGTCGGGTTTATTGTGGGAACCCGAGCGCGTACACTCGGGCCAAGGACAAAAATTCCCGAACCACCACAACTGTCTCTTTCGTTGGCCTCGGTGGCGATCCCTCTCTATAGCGTCATGGGAGGGTGCAGCCTTGGATAGGTGTCCTTCAAGGCTGGGCGCTTCATAATATAATTCTCCTCAGTTGCGCCTCTATCCTTCAAAGGAGCCACAACTGAGTCGCACTCTGCCCGAAGACAGGCAACTAAGAAATGATAAACCCTATCCGGCATGTGCTTGGTAATTTGTAACCTATTGACATCTGCCGCATGGTCGAGTCACTGGCGATTAGACCGGTTTCCCCCATCAGGCTTATCTGGCGATGAAGGTGGCTAATTAAACTGTTGATCTTTTTTCAATGGCGTCCTTTCTTCGGAAATTCACAAGACGACATATTCCGGTGATGGACCATCGAAATTGTTTACATAGAACGCATGCCACCTTCACCGATGGGTCGACGATATTCGAAACCTAGACAGATTCAAACTTTTCCCAAGGATATTTTCGTGTAAGTGAATATAACGAACTCAACGGGAATATGAACTCGGCTCTCTGATTAACAATTCTGAGCCATTCCAGTACATCAACAGTACACCCATCTAACTAGTGGTCAGATTCTCTCCAAAATTTGGTTTCGAGCGGTTAATATATAGCAATTTTAGAAGGTGTGACGGACGGACTAACGAAAGTCATAGAATTATAGACAGAAAGATTTTTAAAGTGTTTTAATTTCTTTTTTATCGGCATTCATCAAATTTGCTGATCGAACTGGCCGGAAATAAAATTCATTTTTTCATTTTTGCTTTAAAAATGCCGAAAATCTTTTTTTTTTTTACAAATTAACTATAGACTACTATCTTTAGGAGGAGGCACAATGGAATAATGAATAGCGGCTCGGATTGAGGAATCGGAGTTCGAATTCCAGTCGAATCCATTACATTCACTTACGTGCTAATACGCTCTTCTCCCCACTGGGTAAATAGCAGGACAGACCTTGAATGGCAACTGGTCTACTACAGAAAAAATTAACTGGTCTACCGCAGAAAGAACCTACAGCGGTAAAAAAAAAAATGTTTCTTTCGTCAGTCATGTAAAAAAAATACTTGATTTATCTTTTGGCACATAACTGACTGATTATATTTAAAATATTTTGTCGTAGTTCTCACCCGTGCCCAGTTACACAGCCAATACGGCCTTCTCTGGCTTGGACATGTACACCGTATATCTCATGGAAGGATTCCAAAGGATCCTTCTTTACGGGGAACTAACCACCAACAAGAGGGCAGGAAGGCAACCTCATCTTCGCTGGGGACGTGATTCATACCAGGGGTTGGAGCGAAGAAAAGAGAAGCGAAAACTTGCCGCTGAGGAGAAGCATACTCGACGGGAAGAAAACAATAGGGCGACATAGGTGGGAGAACGTCACCCCCGTGTGGGCCGGTACAACTAATAATATATGCTGTGCCACCATCGGCAACTGAAGCATAACTCTTTCGGCCAAGATCCAAGGTCTCTCCAGACCGAAGGAGGCCACATAAAAAAATATCTTTCAAATAAAATAAAAAAAAAAAAATAACTTCAAAGACATTTCTTCTGTGTTCTAGCTTTTTGGGGGGAGTTTTTTTTGTTTTTGTTTTTTTTTCATTTATATGTTTGGTTCTTTGTTTTTTCATTTTTGAATGTCGAAAGTTTGCATGATTTTTTGCAGTACTTATGTAGCCACCATATCAATTTTATTTCATTCTTCCTAGATTCAAATGGACGAACGGTATAAAAAGAATATCCTCAAGAACAAGCAACAAAGTTAAAATTTTCAAGGGAGATAACTCATAACAAGTAACCTCCCTTGAAAGATGAGAGAAAAAGCTTTTCGAAATTAAATAAATGTTTACCAACAATGTCTTATGGCGGGTGTTCGAGACAGGGTTTTGAATCCTAAATTTGCAAACTGGCTAGGTTCACTTGAAAGTTCGCTGCAACAAAATCTTCCTTCTCTTCGTTATTTAATCATGAACAAAACAAGACTAACCGGATCTATGAAGATTTCATTTTTGTTACTTGGGAAACTTTGTTGGGAACCAAATGACGCTCAGACTGGAAGGAGAAAAAATTCCTGATCAAATTGTATTGCATACAAAGGACAAAAGCTTTGTCAAAGCATCTAGATATAGGACATAAAGCAGGGAGAATTAGATACATGCCTTTTCCAAAGATAGTCGTGGAAATATTTGCAGACGCAGTTGAAGTTCAAAACTCAATCCAACAATACTGTCTTCTCTCTGGCATCAGCTGCATAATATTAACTTTTCATTTCTAAATATTGAATATAGTTCATTTTAGCGTTTTAAACAATTTCTACATAAAAAAAAAGATTATTTCACTTATTATTGCATGTGGTTATCTTTGTGTTTACATTAACTTATATTCTGAATCTTCTTGCATTGGAAATAAAGAAAAGGAATTTGAGGAGAGTCATCATCACCGACGTGTGCGTGCTACAGAAACAAGGATTTTAAAATAAAATAAAAAAATGTTACTGAATAGTTTTGTAAGGGAAGCTACTTGTTATCTACGCGAACGAGGCTCCCGAATCCTTGATTGATATATATATATATATATATATATATATATATATATATATAAAAAGTTTCAAACTAAAAATTATAATGTTTTATTTTATGAAAGTATTTATTTATTTATATATATATTTAATATTTCAAATTGTCCTCAATTTTTCATCAGAAATAACTGTTTGTTACAAATAAATTAAAATTACTGTTTGTTGGCAAGTAGCGTCCTTCGAGAGACGCGGACGTCACGTGATATGGAACATCACTGTTCAGATATTCCTAACTTAAATCTAACTGTCATAAATATTTTAAAAAATATGCATATGCTCAGACCATTTAGATTTTCTATACAATATTAATAACTTAACAAAACAATTCCTAAAATGCAAATACCCAATAAAAATAATAAAAGAAGCACTAAATAAAACTATCCTGATAAATTTTTAATACACTTCTCACATACAAGAAAAAAAAAAACAACAATCGGATTCCCATGGTTTTTAACCACAATCAATATTCAACACACTTATTCACAATTTTAAAAATGATTACAAGAACCTCCAATTAGACAACAAGATCAAAGACATTTTCGATAAACCACCCATAAATGCAATGAAACAATCACCTAACTTATCAGCTATCCTCACCTCTACCAAATATCTAAACAATAGAAACAAACAGGAAATTACAAATGTAACAAACCTCGTTGCTTAGTTTGCAAACATTTAGTAATAGCTAATACATTTTACGTACCCAACACCAATATCAGGATACAGCCACCTAACCTCACCTGCGATATCCATAACGTAATCTATTATTTATTCTGCAACTTATGTCCTAATAGTGGATATATATTGGTGAGTCTGGAAACAATTTTAGATTTCGTTTTAATAACCATAAACAAACAATACGTCAAAACAACCCTTATTCCCCATAGCTAAACACTACAATCAATCAGGACACACATTAGAAAACTGCAAATGTTTATTAATAGATTCCGATTTTACTTCCACATTCACACGCAGAAAAAAAAGAAACATATTGGATTTTAAAATTAAATACACATAAATTAGGGTTGAATAGGGACTTAGGTGTTTTAAATCTTTATAAATATTTCAATAGTTAAGCAATTTTTTTAGATATAGTAAAAAAAAAAAAAAAAAAAAAAAATATTTTTAAAATATTTATGACAGTTAGATTTAAGTTAGGAATATCTGAACAGTGATGTTCCATATCACGTGACGTCCGCGTCTCTCGAAGGACGCTACTTGCCAACAAACAGTAATTTTAATTTATTTGTAACAAACAGTTATTTCTGATGAAAAATTGAGGACAATTTGAAATATCAAATATATATATAAATAAATAAATACTTTCATAAAATAAAACATTATAATTTTTAGTTTGAAACTTTTTCTATATATACATATTAAGAAAGTATACGTGGCTTCTCATTATATATATATATATATATATATATATATATATATATATATATATATATATATATATGGGGGACGGTGGAGTAAAGGATAGCGGCTTGGAGAGCCGAGTTCGAATTCAGTCGAATCCATTACATTCACTTACGTGCTAATACCCTGAGGAAAGGTGTGAATCCTCTTCTTCTCCCTCCAGCTATGGGTAAATAGCAGGACAGATTGGGTTCTATAGCCTTGGATGGCAACTATTCTAGGAGAAGGACAACTCTGAATTCAAACCCAGAGTGGAGCCTCTAAGGTGGATGGACAGCACTTTGTGCAACCTTCCGGCAACTCCTGCAGCCGCACTGGTACCAAACTGTATTGGTTTATTCTCTCCTTTGGACTCTGCTAACAAGGCCGAGACGGGGATCTAGACGTCTGGGCCGCCCTAGTTCTCCATATATCCCGCCCAGGCTCGTAGCGCCCCACGCTACTCCATTGTCTCTCGAGACGGATGGATGTGGACGACGACGACGATATATATATATATATATATATATATATATATATAGAGAGAGAGAGAGAGAGAGAGAGAGAGAGATAACTGGTGATCGCAAAAGCGTGAAACCTAGGATTACAAAATAATATCCATACAACTATATATATATACTAGAATAAATCTTAAGGAGCCAGGTTCATCGCTCTACTTAGCGTATTGAGCACTCTACGTTTTAGTCTTTCTACTCGTTTGAGTTTTTTTTTCTTTAGACTAAGGACTTTAAGCACTTGGCGATTTGTTTCGTATTTTTCTGATGTTTTTAGTTCTTTCTTTTTTTATTTACAATTTTTACTCGGGGACCGATTTGTCATGACATATCTGCAAGTTGAGCTATCCGAGGTTTTCCAAACGTGTACTACTATTAATATATATATATATATATGTGTGTGTGTGTGTGTGTGTGTGTGTGTACACACACACACACACAAGATTGTCTGATGATCGCAAAAGCGTGAAACCCATATTTACAAACTAATAGCCATACAACTGAATATGTTAGCTCTCTCACAGATATTGAGCACTTTCCATTAAGTACCGTGAATATATATATATATATATATATATATATATATATATATATATATATATATATATATATTTCTGAGATGAGGTATTATGTACACTATATTATTTGGACTATTGTGCTCATGTTTGTTGCCATATTTACCAGAACGCTTCGGCCGTTGTACGCTCCGGTCTTCTTCAGGTGGTTGGAATGTCGAACTAAACCCTTTATTTCGCTCACTGGGGTAGACTGTTCTAGTTCCACGTGCCATACCTAATGGATGTCAGTTATCAGTTATCTCCAGCTAATTCCCCTCTCCAAGTTAAACATGTATTGAACTCACACTCTTTGGGTCCTGTCACTGGATCTAACTAACGCCTTTATCCACTGTGCCATGTGTACTCAAGAACACGTGGCACAGTGGATAAATGTAATACATATATATATATGTGTGTGTGTGTGTGCGTGCGTGTGTGTGTGTATGTATGTATGTATATATAATAAAGTAAATAATAAAGTAAATTATAAAAAAAACTCTAGAAAATATTGCGTTTTTTATTGTTCTATATCAATTTTCAAATTTACGAAGTTTTCTTTAAAAAAAAATTAGTGTATATAATTAAAATAAGTGTATGCATATATTGTAGTATCAGATTCCTACATTTGTTTTAAATCTCAAATTTGTGTATTGTATAACAACTGATGCATTCTGATTGGTTGAAAAAGATTAATTAGGTGTCGTCAACTACCTCCGAAGGTACCGACCCAAATTTTGATCTCGAGTTGACGCCACAAAATGTAAGCATGTTCTCGATCCCCCACATGACCAAAACGAAACTTCGACGCGACTTGGTCAGTGGGCCCTTAAAATATTCAACTCATTCACTTGACTTCACTGGAAATCGACACAACAAAGGAGACGAACCAAATTCTTTAACGCGACAACGAACCGTGTCACTAATTCCAGTCTTAACGTTAGTTACTTAAATTAACATAAACCCAGCTTGCGAAAGAACGCTCACTCCAACAAAACATATTCCACAACAAACATCTCCTGTAAAAGAGCGACAACTCTGTACAAATCACAGCGAATCAAGAACACCACTTTTTAATAATTTAATACAAAAAATAACTATTTAATTTTCCTACGACAAATATACTTAAGCACACCTTCTCACTTTCATACATACAGGTCAGCAACTTTAGGGTTCTTGATTGTGTGTTATATTGAAAGAACTTAAGTGTTTTAACAACTTTAGCACCATATATTTTGTATTTGTTGTGTTTTATAAAAAAAATATTGTTGAACAAATTCTTCTACTTGATTATTTCTCTTGTTGTTGTCTTTGTTCCATTTGATATAGTAAAAATGGTAGAGGGTCAGTTTGATTTGTATTTAACCAATACAGATTGGCTAACCCACTATAATATCATGTTATTTTTTATTTAATGTTTCATTTTTATTTAATATTTAATAGTTTATTTGTTTTTGTCTTGGTGTTATATATTGACGTATTAATTAGTAGGTTAAGTTTTTTAGTGTTTCTTTGCGTGTGTATATGCCGACATGTACATGTACACTACACACGCGCAAAGATGAATACTTTAATGTTTATTCGTTTATTTGTTATTTAATAAATAAAGTTTATATTATATTTCTTTCTTTTATTTAATTATTTAAAGTTTGTATTATATATTTTTTCAGATGCATTAGCTACAATTTCTGGGAGAGTGCGCATAACCTGACATAAACAGCAGTTTCAACAAGGCCAGTAGGCCAAAACCCTCAGTTACGATGACTTGCAATTTAGTTCCGTCTACCGCAAATAGTTCCGTCTACCCAATTTCATTTACACGGCTTTTTTTTTCAGTACTTTCCAAATGGACCGCTAGCTGGGATTACCTCCACCAGACTGACAGCACCAATAATTCACCTTCCTGATAAATCGATCATGGTAAGATTCGAACCTGAATGTCATGGTCAGACATGTGTGTGTGTGTGTGTGTGTGTGTGTGTGTGTGTGTGTGTGTGTGTGTGTGTGTGAGTATAAGGAACATATAGAAAACGTTTATAAATTGAACATGTTTCGTTTTTATTTAAGCTTCATCAGAAATGAAACATGGAAGAGAAAAGAAAATTAGACCTCAGGTGTATTTGAGTTGTCAGGTAGCGCTCATACGTCTAATTTTTGTGTGACTGTGTGTCATACTTTTAGTTGTTTTATGCGGGATTTGATTGACAGTATGTGTACGTTTGCGCGTTTGTGCATCTAGTGGACATTTTTATTTTCTGTTTGATAATAATGATGATTATGTGAGGCTTTTGTTCCAAACTGAAATACGATGGTTGTCAAAAGTCAACCACATTATCGGTTTTCTCAAAAGTGTTTGGCGCAATAATCTTTTTGTTTTTCAAAACAGTCCACTGATTTCTTCAAAATGTGATATCTTTTTCCTTACAATATATTCCTGAAGCCAAATAATCTCAATACGTTATTGCAAGGAAAGCAAAAACTTGTCAACTGCAAATCGTCCATTACTACCTCCATTTCAAAATGAACACTGTATAAGATGAACATTTCAAGATGTCAACTCCACCAATTTCAATGATTGAATCGCTTGAAAAATGAATTCTTTGTTGAGGATTCCATTGCGATTATTTGCAATCATTTCATGATGATATTGTACAGCGATTCCAACCCGTTTGAAGTCAAAGTCATCGAATACGATGACAATGTGCAGGAAGAATTGATAGATTTACATAATGATAATGGTGCTACAATACGCTATCTGCTTCATGGTAAAAATGGCTTGTGGTATCATCAAACTATAGAGAGATCATATCTTAATCTATGAAAGCACTTAAAGTTAATTTTGCTTGCCTTTCCAACATCCTACTTGGTAGAAGCTGGCTTCAACCCTTGTTAAAACCTTGTTATCTGAAAGTAGAATTATCCTGGATGTAACCGAGCGAGATGGCTTGCAGTTAAAGATAACATTTTAAACCCAATGTTTCTGCACTAGCTGCGTCACATCAGTCTGAGAGGTCGCATTGATGATATATTAAAATGGCATATGTGTGCCAAAATATTTGATGTTATTACTTTTTACATTACTTTCAATAGAATCTTGTAATGCAAAAATTGTCCATTTTTATATTTCTGTAAGACTTAGAAAATTGTTACTGCTTCGTAATCTGACGTTTTATGACGGTTTGACTTTATTGTCTGGAAAAGTGCCTGCCAGGAAATCAGTCCATCTCGAATTTATCAAGGTAGGAAAAATGAATACATTAAAATGAATATTTAAAAAGGTTCTTAACATCTGCAGAGATTAACAAGCAAATTTATTTTTCTTGTTGGAATACATGTTTAAATAGAAAATAAAATTTGGATATACAAACCATTTACTTTTTCACTCAGATTTTTTTGATGACCAAGCTTGATTGTATCTTTATTCAATGTTATTTCAAGAAATTCTCTTATTGGAAGCTTTTTCCATCTCCATTTTTGAAGGTTTGTAAGATCTTCCAGTGTCAGTTATTGGATCAAGTAAACTAATATGACCTCACAATCTCGTCCTCAGTCACAGGGCGAGACCGTGGTCGATCCTTGACCAGCCTTGGAATTGGTTGTACGCTCTTCAATTCCCACCCTGCCCACGTTGTGTTTGTTTTAGATCATATGGCGGGTGAAGACCAAGTTGTATACTCAACGTCGTTGATCCGGTAACTTTGACGAGATGACGCCACAAGGAACAAAGTAAGAGACAGGTGTAGCACAACAATAACAACATGCAGATTTTCAGCACACCCACCCAATAATACCCGGTGACACTATGTCTAGCCACACTCGGTAAACTTGTACAAGGCTGAAGTCTGATTTCTTCCACTCTGTGATTTCTTCGGGCCGACCATTCAGGTGTATTTAGTAGTCTGGACCAAGGCTGGAATAGTCTAAGCTCTTTCTGCAGAAGCTGCTTGGGGTTTAATAAACCGGCTCTTGAACCAACTGGCACGTGTTTCTCTCGCAGCTCGCAATTCAAGCGGTCTGGTTCCTCCTTCTCTCTCATCTCACTCGTCTGTATTCATGGACTCTCGCGTAAACCCGGTGCGGGATATGAGGTGGTCGGGAAATTGATTGCCTGATCAAATTTGGGAAGATCCCTCCCTCGAAGAGTGGTGGTGGCAGAATATCGATCCGCCCAACTCATTCCATCACCGCCCAAAGTGTGCAGGCAATTCCTCTGTCTTTCTTGAAATTCCACCTGGGCCTTTTACCTGTCTCTTTGCCTCCTGATCAAACCTGCCCCTGAGGCTAGGTGTGGTCTAGCCCAGAGTGCTAAATTCAATTATTTTAGTCGTTGCCCATAGCAAGGACTCTAACAGGTGCTACCACCCTGGCTCAGGATGAACCTGGGAACATGAGTAATTAAGAGGTGGTTCCACACTCCTCAAAACCTCCCAATCAAAAGCATTGCTGCAGGATATAGTTTATCATTATACTGCAAGAGTTGAAATTGTCCAGGTTGGCACACCCTATCTTTAATAACTAAAAACAAACTTTGAAATATATGAGACAAGATACAAAAATAGTATACTGGCATATATTGAAACTAGATTTTGGATGTGAGATGTCAGCAATCATGGCTCTTCACAACTTCCTATCGTTTGTAGCTCTCAGTAAAGTTTGTCTTTTCACTATCAGAATCTCATGGGGTAGGTTACTCACGGTTTTCTTCTGTCCCAATTGCCATCAATATGCCATGTAAAAATTCTCCAAGCCCACTTTCTTCATTGCATCCTAAAAATGTCAACTATCTCTTCCTGTAGTAACTAAATGTAGGGCGTTTTATCTGACACCTTTTATATTGGGATTGCAATGCACTGATAAATCCACTTCAAATATGTAAAATTTTATGAAATGCTGACAAAGATATTCTGCCGAATTCACTGTTTGATTTACCTTGTTCATGTGAGTAATTCAAATACCGTATTGTCTTGTGTGTAATACGACACCATGTTTGTGAAGCTAAAAACAAGGAATAAATTACATTGGGGAAAAGAGCTAACTAGACATACACATACATAATTAGACATACTTGATAATACATTTTAAAGTTTTAATTAATCTACTATAGGTTTTTTTTTTTTTAATTTTTTTATTTGATATGACTTAATATAGAGTGATATGAAAATAAAATAATATTGTCTTTCATTTTGAATGGAGAAAAAAACATGCAAAATGGAGTGTATACGCAATGTTGTCGTTTCAAGTAAGGTTTTTTAAGCTGAATAAAAATTCTGAAAATGTGTATTTGCGTATAATCCACCTTTTTTTTTTTTACTTTAATTTTCGTTCAAAATTACTCATATTATGCACAAGAACATACGATAGCTGATAATTTACTTTGAGACAAGAATAGGAAATCAGAGATTTTCTGTTTAAAATTAATGAATTAGAAAAAAATAAAGCAAGAAAAATATAAAATTAAAAGAGGATACATTTTTATTGATTTTTTTATTACAATATTATTGTTACATGAGGCATTCAAAACAAAGACAGCTACAGAAATCCAAAAATAACATTTACCAACAAATTTTGACACCCGTTAGCTTGAACCAGGGCCCAAGATTAACATCTCCCTGATGCCAAGATACAGAATAAGTCATGAAAATTCTATTATTTATATTTAATATATATACTTTATTATTTATTCTAAAAACAAGTTCTAATGAAGCACTTGCATGCATGCATTCATGCACAAATGTAGAAACAAAAAAAAAAAATAAAAAAAAAAAAAATAAATTTACATGTTCCCTTTTAAACTGGTAAATTGGATGCAGAACAAAAAAAAAGAAAAGAAAGTCAAATGACTTACATTCAGATATTTGTATTATCTATCTGTAAATGTCGAAAAACATTTCAATTTAATTGTAAGAACTAATTTTGCTTTAATAAACAAAGCAAGAACATTTATTTCTATCAACTTTTGGTTAAAAAAAAAAAAAAAAAACTTTAATCATTAACAAACATTTGTGTTATTTTCTGCTTATATAAATTATAAATATTCATGACCATTCTGATCAGCAATATGACCTAAGGAAAACAGTTAACCAAATGGTTAAGTAGTGGCTGCAGAGCACAGAGGCCATTGTTTGAAAATTGAACAGATCAAAATAAATATTTCTTCCCTAGACATTTTATGGGTCTCTTGTTTTTTTAATGCTACTAGCAACTATGAATGATACATTAAAAAAAGAAAGTTATGTCAGGAGGGCCCATTTTGAACTTAAGGCTACTGCAAGACAGGAAGCAACACTTACATCATTTTTGGTACAATTAAAGCCATTTATGATTCAACAATTTTGGGGGAAGAAATGCAGCAAAAGATTTTTGCCAAACATGGAATTTTAAGAAGCAATAAAAGTTGGACATGAAAAACTCATTAATATTCTACAACTTCTGCTTACATTTGCTTTTATATTTTATTTGCTGTATTTTATATTACCTAAAGTAATTCGATAATCGTAGAAATGAAATTTGCAAAGATTTTCAGTGGAACCAAAATAGAATTTAGCATTGTTACCGAAATGTATGCTTGCTTGGTATATGATATTATTATTATTATTGATCGTTTAAGAAACAGATCATATTTTTTCGGCTGTTGTATTTACTTTTAGAAAAATTTATGTTGTCTTTGTTTAATATAATGTTGTTATGTTGGAATATGGATTTGTCTGTTATTAATGAAGCTATAGCTGATCTTAACATTATTTTTGTTAAAAATCATTTTTTGAGTTGGTGAATGGTTAAAGCGCCTATGAATTAAATTTAAGAAAATCCTTCTGATATTATTTAAAACATTACAGCTGAAAGGTGGATTAAATCATATGATTTTGCATTTATGCTGTTTCTGTTTATTTTCACATTTGTTTTTTTTCTAAATTTACTTTATAATTGTTTATTTTTAAAGCCTTTATATATCTAATTTTAATATTATCAAATATTTCCTTATTGCTAGAGTTTGTAGTTGGAATGATTTATGTAAATTATTTCAAGTTTTGTGGTGGTGGTTTGATTCTTTACTGGCATATGAATGGTTATATAGATCTTTTCTATATGCTTTATAATAATTGTTATTCAGGTCCTTGGTTACATTGAGAAAATTAAACACTTTAGGATAGGTGGTGGTAATATTTAGTTCATGATCTTTAAAAAGATTATATATATGTATAAAACAGGTGGCTGTGTGTATGTTCACTATACATTTCCACATTTTTCAACTGATCTCACTCAAACTTGACACACTGATAGCATGTTCTATGAGTGGTCAAGAACAACTTTATTTTTTCTGCTCCTCCCCACTGTATATAAAAAAAATTGCTTAGAAAACCAGTTTTTTGCCTATAACTCCCTGATTTTTTTCAAGCAATTTTCTCCAAATTTGACATGATCATTACTTATGGCACAATTGTTTTGATTAAATATTTTTAAGGTCATTCGGGTTAATCGCAAAAAAATCTTTAGCATTCTACTTCAATTTTTTAATTTTTTCTTGATAAATATCATTGGCTGAAAAATACTGCAATGCATTTGCTATATATATTCTTCAAAATGAAAACTTTTGTTCAAAAAAGTGGATCACACAGACCTTGCTATTTTTCTAATTGCCGATTGGTTAAATAATAAATATGAATAACATCCACACAATCAGGTTTTACCAACAATATTTTCAACAGCAATCTGGAGCCTGTCATGTGACCAAAAACTAAATAAATAGGGAGAGTGAATGTATCTCATCAGTGAGACTTTTTTGAAAGTCAACAAGACATCACTGCCACACTAGTAAAATTTGACTTGAATTTTCCAGCTTTTGCAGATTTTGACCAGCAAAGAAAATATTTTAAAAACCTTCTGAAACTACAAGTTTGCATCAAACATATTTTCAGCTTTTTAGAATTTACTTCAAAGAAACTTTTTCACTCAATTTTATTTAACAAAATTTATCCTTCTGGTGAACATTTTTGTTAAGCAGCAAGTTTTATTGCATTTATTTCAGAAAGTGAAGATTTAAAGTTCCCTTTTCATCAAGCAAAATTTCATAGCATTTGTCTCACATAAAACTTTCAACCTTGCAACTATTTGACAAAAGAACATTTCTTGTTAAAACTAAATTTTAGTCGCAAACTCTTTTTCATGTGAAACCAGTTAAATATTTTCTTTTCAAAAGTTTTCAAATACTCTAAGAGTGAACAACTCTTGTTTTATTCAATGTATATTTTGCATTAAACACACACCTTTAAAGAAACATTCCAAAGCAATTTAATCTGCCACATAAAAAAAATAGTGGTCTTGAAAAATCAGTCTAATTCAATTAAATATTCTGATCAAATTCATTTTAATATTTGTATGATTTTGATATAAATATTTGTTGTTGTTTCACATCATTTTTGTTATTTATTTGGAAGAGGTGTTTTTATTCCCAAGAGGAGGAATTTTTTCCTTTGATTTTTTTGTATTGTCGACTCGGAGAGTCGACGTTTTTATTTGGCAGAGTTGTTTGATGCAGGAAAGGCTGCCCCATTCTCATTTCTTTTATAAATGATTTTAAAAAATTTTAAATAGATATTTATTTTAAAATTTGATCTAGGTTAGGTGTTGTGTTTTCTCCTAAGAAAGAGAAAAAGAAATATGGAAGAAGAAAAAGAAATGTATTTGAAGAGGAAGATAAAGGAAATTTGTAGAAGAAAGAAGATAAAAGTATCTGAAGAAATTGACTGTTAAGAAAAGATTTTTAAACAAGTTTTTCATTGTAAAAGAAAAGGTTAAAAAAGATGTTTAAATTGGCAGTTTAATGAATGATACATTCTATAGACTGACAAAATTATTAATGTAAGTAAATCCCTTTGTTTATCATTGTTTTGTTACTATTTGGCATATGGAACAATATGCATGGGGAATTTTGTTGAAATAAATGTTTTATCTGTGAACACTATATTTTGGTTTTTTATCTACTAAATTTAAGATAGTCTGCTTCTTCAAATTGTTTTGTTTTTTACTTTCCTATGAAGCTGAGAACAAAATCAGCAGTATGGTCCTGCATCTTAATATATTTATTTATAAGGTAAATATATTAATTTTGGACTGTTACTACTTAAATTTTTCTCCAAGCTCAAACGAGGTTTACCCAGAAAAGAAAGTAAACTTTGGTTTACCCAGAAAAGAAAGTAAACTTTGGCATGAGAGGAGAGAAGTTGTATCCTGAAGTTGTATACATTATACTGAGAACCACGAACCTTCGAAAGGATTCTTCACTCAAGCCCCTAGACCAGAAACGAGAAAAAGAAAAAGACATCAAAAGAAACTAAAGAGAGAAAAGACCTCAAAAAGAAACACTTGTGCAAAAAGCAAAAGAAAGAGAGAAAAAAAAGGGGGGGGGAGAAAAGAAAAGACAAAACATTAAGCTGAAGGAGATAAAAAAAAAACGAATTTTTTGATAAGTCATTGTTTCTCTTACATGTTTATACTTTGCTCAATGGATTTTGTCATGTTGTAGATTTGTATGCAGGCCTGTCCTAAGATCATCTATTAATCAACTAGCCGAGATTTGGCACACAGAGATAGCCACAATTTCCAAATCGTCACTGACCATAAACCCCTTACAATGATTACTGACAAACCAGTCACCTCAGCCCTGGCACACCTACAACAAATGCGCATACAATTCCAAGAGTACAACTTCAAGCTCACCTATAACAAGGGATCTGACATCATCTTGGCTGATGGGTTATCACACCTACCATCACCCGGTAATTTGGACCCTATTGAGCTTGATGTCCGGGTTGATACTGTCCATTTTTCAATGATCACATTTAACAACTGAGAAACTCTACAACAGCAGATCCTTTGCTTAACCAGGTGAGATATACCATCATCACGGGATGGCCAGAGACAATCAAGCAGCTGCCTACTGATATCAGAGTGTTCTGGGGTCTAAGAGACCAGCTCTCAATTGATGATGGTCTTATCCTCAAAGGACAAGAAAATCGTCATTCCCCAGACACTTCAAGAAGACATCCTAAAACAGCTTCATACCGCTCACTTAAGACAGAAAACAAAACTCCTCACCAAGAACACTGTCTACTGGAAAAACATAAACAGAGACATCGAACAATTCACATCGTCCTGCAGCATCTGCCATCCCAACAAAGCCATGGGATGTAGTTGGCACTGACTTGTTTGATCTCCATGGAAGTCAATGATTGATCATAGCCAACTATTACTCCAAGTACCCTATAGTCAAACACCTACCTGTTCATTCACCAAGCAGTGTTATAGTGAACATCACATGCCAAGTCTTTGCAGAGTTTGGCAAAGGTAGTCAGTGATAATGGACCACACTTTTTCAAGTTACCTCTATGTTGTGAGACCGTAACATACCTACAACATGGACTCTTCTAGGACTATATAAAGTATGAGATATAACACTCTATGAGAAGAGGAGAGAGAGAGAGAGTATTCTAATACTGTAGTATCAGCCATGATTTACTACCAATATTGGACACTAGCACATAGCTCCGCTTACACTATCTTTGTAACCTTTTTTGTTTAATATATCTTTCTTACCTCTAATCCGTGTTTTCCTTCCGTGGTCCCAACTTTGGGTCCGTGGAATTCGCCAAAGAATGGGGGTTTCATAGAGCGTCGGATAAGAACTGTCAAGACCATCCTCGAGAAAGCCAAGCAATCGGGAACAAAATCTGAAATTACGCTGCTGCACTGTCGCTGTACTCCAATTTCAAGCATCATACCAAGTCCTGCACAACTACTCATGGGTAGACAAATCCAATCACCACTGATAACCAAAATCAGAAATGATCACCAAGATCAGGATCAGATATATAGCGTGATCCAACAATGTCAACAAAACCAAAAAGAGGTACTTGACTGACATGCACTCAAGAAGGAACTACCACCCCTGTACCGTGGCCAAAGGATAAGGGTACAAAACCCTATATCTGGAAGCTGGGACCCAGTGACTGTAGTATCCCAAGCAGATGGTCGTTGCTCCTATCTCCTGGAGAACATCAATGGGTATGTGCTAGGAAGAAACCAGCAACACATAAGGAGTATTCCAGTGACGCCTGCCCGACAAGTGTCGTGTCTTAAAAGCAGCTTCACAGAAATGTGTGACTTTTGTGGATCCACCTGAGTGTGCAATCCAAAACATGCCAAATAACCCTCAAAAGTGTACCCGTAGTGGTAGGATGGTGCGACCACCATCAAAGATGGACTTATGAACATATACAGAGTATATGCTCATAACCTCACAGCAAGCACTTCATGGGGTAGAATAATCCCCTGCTTTGCTGTAGCTGTTTGTTTTGTTTTTACAGACCTAGTATTCATGATCTTGGTTTCAGAGAAAGGGGGGGGGGAATGTAATGACACTGCCTACTACTTCGTTCCAGATTCCTGGAACGTCAATCTGCTTTTTATATGTACAAACATGCATGCACATTATCAATAAATATACACCATGACAGTCCTTTATTAAGTAACTACCACATGTGTTCAGGTTATCATTATCTATTAATACACATCCATGCACAACACGGCATGACAAAACCAACTTTTTTGGTTTCATCTTCACACCATGAAACTGCATCGAAATTTCTTATTAAAACAGATTTCATTTGGTTTAAGTGCTATCACTACTGAGTGACCATATTCAAAAGAAACATTATTGTAAAGACTTTCAGATGTTAATAAAATTAAATTTTATCAACATTTATACCATTGTAAGAGAAAAAGATTGAACAAAAATGTTAAAAACATTTAAATAAATGTGAAATTTATTTCTTTACAAAAGAAATGAAGAAAAAAAAAAAAAAGAAAAGGAAATGTGACAAATATGACACTTTGAAATCATAGAATCTTTTCAAACAGAAAAAGAAAGGAAAATACAAGATGATGTCTGAAATCTGTTTCAGTTTTCAAAAAAAAAAAAAATAAAAAATTTTGTGGTAAAATTGGTTAACAACTTAAGCAAGTAAAAAAAAAAAAATAGTTACCAGTTTTGTCGTGTTAAATGTTATGAAGTTGGATTTTTCCTAAGGGTAATCGATTTTTTCTAGTAAGCCAGTATGCCAATCAGAAAATAAATTTGTTGAGGAGACAAAAGTTATCTCCCTTAAAAAAAAAAAAAAAAATAAAATAAAAATAGATATATAGCTAGTCATGTGAACAGCCCAAGGGATCGTTAGGTGCCAAAGCCAAACATCCTCTTTGGCTCCTGGCAGTCAAACCAGAAAGACGTACTTATTCAGGCTTGTGACGATCAACTTAAGATAAGTACTCAAGATCACCTTCTTTTCCAGATATCAATCTCACAAAGAACATATACACACTGTATGAACATTTCAAATATAAATATATATATTCAATTGATGTTATATGAAGACTTGTGTGGTTATTTTAAACTTTTTTTGTGTTTATGTTGTATTGCTATTTGCTTTGTTAATGAATCTAATAGCACACTTTCTTGCACAACAAATTTGTTGTAAACAAGAAAAATGAATGATTCTTTTTTTTTTTTTTAATAAATTAAATTTTTTTTTATCTAGGGAATGCACGTAAATTAGATATTAGGAATAATTAAAATAGTTCTTAATTTCACATTTATAATGTGTATATTTCCAAATATGCAAGTTTCTAGTGTAAAATTGTTTGTTTTCTACAATTAAAATTAATTTTTTTAGAAACAATGTTGAGAAGGAGACTATTTTCTTTTAAGTTCAGAGAAGGAAATCCCATTCAGAGCCATATCAAAATGATGAGAGAAGTTTTTGAAGAATTGTGTTATAGAGGATATTGTAGAAGAAGACCGGGTTATATATATATATATATATATATATATATATATATATATATATATATATAATTATTTAATGAAAAAACAGACCACTTTTAAGGGACCATTAAAATAATTTATTTCACCAAAATCCTTTTTAAAGGACTCCGGATCATCAGGTAACAATTCCAACAACGAAATGAAAGGAAAAATGGCATTAGAAATTGATGGGTAGTGTAATTTTTGTAATTTAACAGGGGGGGGGTGAGAGTGGTAGGTAAAGAGACAAGGTAGAGTATAGGGAGGGTTAATTTCATATCTCTCTTAAGCATGCTTTATATTGGGGTAGGAGGAGTGACCGAACCATGACCTATTTAGATGGTTAACTTAACAGAAATGATATGTAGGAATGGGAGGGGAGAAAAGAAAAGGAAAAAAGAGAGGAGACAGACGACAGTAATACAGATATATCCAAATGAGTGTTACGGCAAAGAGAGAGGGGGAGAGGGAAGTGAATTGAAAGAGGCTGTAGTTTTGTTTTAACAAAATTATGTAAAAGATAGATTTCAATGCTTGATAGAAATTTAGATGTCTAAAAAATGATGAATGTCATCAATTCAAATATTTAATTTTTTAAGTAAATAGTTTAGGGACTTAATATAAGTTAACTACTATTATTATTAGCATATTTATTGAGAACATATTAAAGAAATATTTAAAATTATAATAGTTTATTTACCCAACCAATTGTATTTCCATAATATAGTAAGAAAATTACGGTAACAATAACATCTATATTATTTTTACTTTTAATCTAATTTATGAATGCAATTTTTTATTTATTATATGGGTAAACTTAATTAAGGTTTAGGTTTCATTATTTAATAATATTTGAGGGTAATATTAAAGATTTTGTTTTTTCTTATATGTATCTCACAAACATATTCATGCAAATCCATATATACATACGTTTATTAACATGTGTAAACACACACATAGACACACGTGTAACAATATACACAAATGTTCATCCATCTTCATACATAAATTATATATACAAACATTTCTCAATCATTACCTATATTTTAATATTTGAAATTTATTTAGATTTTAGTTTGATTCTATAGTTAAAGTTTAACTTTAGGTGACTTCTGAAGTGCCTCATTATTAAAGGAATTTCATTAATATTATTATCACTATTAATAGTTAAAGAGTGGTGTACTATACTTATCTGCCCTTGGCATTTTGTTATTGTAATTACCCCCTACTTGCATTCTTGCATTCTTCAGTTGACAAATCGAACAGTATGGAGAAATACTTGATTTCGGAACATTAACAAAACACATTCTAATACACCATTGTCAAGTAAGAATTTTAATCACTGGTTTCAAATCCTGGTTCATCGTTTATATTCATAAAATTATTGACCCCAACATCCATACTGACTTAGATAAACTTGATACTCTGATAAATTGTGTTTCTTCTGATGTATATGAATATATTGCTGAGTGTAATACTTTCGATACTGCTGTTAACCGTCTGAAAGAACTGTACATAAAACCCCGAACGAAGTTTTGCTGGTATTTACTTGCTACTTGCGGCCAAAAAAAAGAGGAGGAAAATATCGACGAATACGTACAAAGACTACAGTTACTAGCGAAAGAATGTAACTTTAAGTCTGTTGATGCGGTTCAAAACCGCGACGACTGTGTTAGAGATGCATTTATCACAGGTTTACGTTCAAACATTATTCGACAACAGCTACTTGAAAACAAAACACTGCATTTAAATATAGCCATTGACCAAGCTAGAGCGCTCCATGCAGCTCAGAAAAATTCAGAAGCATACACATACACTCAAACACCAATTGTAGGTACAGTTTCTCAGGAAAATACCAGTACCAGTGTCCAGTCAATGGATCCCATTAATGCTTGTTGTGCAGCTTCAGCTAACACCAAGTATACGTGTTTCTTCTGTGGAGGACCTCATCATAATAGAAGCGTGTGTGCAGCAAGAAATGCTACTTGTTTTAAATGTAAAAAAGAAGGCCATTTCTCAAAAATGTGTCGTTCGAGCCCAAAATGACATCTGCTGCAACATGCTCTCACAGACTCATGACAATGTTGATATTGAATACTACATCTGCTTCCTTAGGATCCCTAAAACAGGCTGCATTATACGTGTTAGTCGGGAAAAATGGCGCCGGTACAGCGCTAATGGATACAGGGAGTTCAGGATCCTTTTTCTCTCTCGGTTATGTGAGGAAACACAGACTACATATAAAACCTGCAGCTGGTAACGTATCCATGGCGTCATCATCACTTAAAGCCTCTATCAAAGGACAGTGTTCAGTGGACTTGAACCTTCTAGGTGAGTGGTATCCAGATGTAAAACTTTCAGTTCTACCCAACCTCTGCTCTGATATTATTCTTGGCCAAGATTTCATGTCACAACATTCCGCCATATCTTTTGCATTCGGCGGCCCTAAGAAAGATCTGGTAATCTCTCATCCTATCTCCTGTAGTGTGCCCTCTGCATTAGTGGACACACCATCTTTATTTTCCAACATTGATCCAGACTGTAAACCTATTACAACTAAATCTAAAAGATGGGGAGAGGGTGACAGACTTTTCATACAGACTGAGATTGAGAAAATGATCAAAGAGGGTGTAATTGAGGAAAGTACTTCCCCTTGGAGGGCTCAGGTCTTAATAGTAACAAATGAACGTCAAAGAAAGAGACTAGTAGTCGATTATAGTAGAACAATTAACAGGTTTACTAGATTAGATGCTTATCCATTACCAAGAATGGATGACTTAGCTCAGGAAATATCAAAATTTAAAATTTATAGCTCATTGGATCTGAAGAGTGCATATCATCAGATACCAATAAAAGAAGAGGATAAGCCCTATACAGCATTTGAAGCTAACGGTAAACTTTACCAATTTTGTAGAATTCCTTTTGGAGTGACTAATGGTGTTGCATGTTTCCAAAGGATAATAGACAAGATTATTAAGGAAAATAATCTAACGGGAGTGTATGCCTATGTAGACAACATTGTTGTAGTTGGGAAAAATCAGCAAGACTATGATGAGAACTTAGAAAAATTTAAAAAGATTACTACACAGTATAACCTCACTCCCAATGAAGAGAAGTCTGTGTCCTCTAAAACATCCATTGATTTTCTCGGCTATAATATATCACAGGGCTTACTTAGACCTGATGCAGAACGTCTACGGCCATTAAGAGAGCTACCTATTCCTCAGAACAAAACCTCTCTGCGTCGAGTGCTTGGATTATTCTCTTACTACTCCCAGTGGAAACCCAAGTTCTCTGACAAAATTAGACCCTTGATAGCAGCTAATTCATTCCCCCTTGATTCAGAATTGATAAAAACATTCGAAATTTTCAAGGAGGAAATTGAAAAGGCCTTATTGCACTCAGTCCCATTTAAAAGATACCTCTCATAGTAGAAACTGATGCCTCTGATACTGCTATTGCAGCTACTCTCAATCAAGCAAACCGTCCAGTGGCATTCTTTTCACGCTTTTACGACTACAGAAAAAAAACATTCTTCCGTAGAAAAGGAGGCTTGTGCAATAGTAGAGTCAGTTAAAAAGTGGTCACATTACCTATCAGCACGACATTTTGTGATAGAAGATCAACAAGCTGTGAATTTCATGTTTGATGCAAGAAGGCATGGAAAGATCAAGAACAGCAAGATCGAAAGATGGAGAATGGAATTAGGTGTTACGAGTATGACATCATGTACCAACCAGGGAAAAACAATATTCCAGCTGATACGCTCTCGCGTGCCCAGTGCAATGCACTCAACAACATGGGAAGATTGCATGAAATACATGAACATCTTTGTCATCCAGGTATAACCAGGTTGGCTTATTTTGTTAAAGTAAGGAATCTTCCGTACTCTATTGAAGAGGTTAAGAGTGTGTACAGCATGTACAGTGTGTGCTAAATGGAAACCACACTTCTATACACCAGAAGCAGGACGCCTAGTCAAAGCAACACAACCAATGGAACGACTCAGCATTGACTTTAAGGGGCCCCTTCCTTCAACTTCAAAAAACCATTACCTACTAACGGTAATAGACGAGTACTCACGTTTCCCTTTTGCTTTCGCATGCACAAGCACAAATGCAGACTCTGTAATACAAAGTCTAAATCAAATATTCATAGTATTTGGCATGCCGTCCTATATCCATTCGGATAGGGGTACATCCTTCTTATCAAAGGAAGTGCGTGAATATCTCACCAATCTCGGATTGCTACTAGCCGGACAACACCTTATCACCCCCCAAGGAAACGGTCAGTGTGAATGGTATAACGGAATTATATGGAAACACACATTATTAGCCCTAGCCTCAAGAAATGGTGAATCATGGGGGGAAACAGTTTTGCCTGAAGTACTACACTCTATAAGATCTCTTCTTTGTACCGCTACTAATGCCACACCACATAAAAGACTCTTTTCCTATCAACGGCGAACTCCCAGCAGTCACTCCTTACCTACTTGGCTTTCTACGCCAGGGCCTGTTCTTTTATGCGCCATGTCTGAGCCAGTAAGTACGAACCAGTGGTTGACGAAGTAGAATTACTCAAGCAAACCCCAATATGCACACATAAGATTCACCAATGGTCGTGGAATCTACAGTCTCTGTAAGTGACCTAGCACCAGCAAGGATCTCATTACAAAGTGGGGATGTCGTAGATGATAACATCCAGAAAGATCTAAATGATTCTACACCCACTAATGAAAATCCCAAGGAAAAAGAAGTAGATAGTAACGATTCACAAACTATCGTTAACCCAGAAATTGTATCTTCTCCAAGTGATCTAAATATTACTTCCCCTCAGGTAATGTCAAGAACTCCTGATATACCCAGACGATCCCAACAGGGGAAATTCATAAGCCAAGGAGGTATGATGAACTGTTAAAAAAAAAAAAAAAAAGGGGGGGAGAATGTACTATACTTATCTGCCCTTGGCATTTTTTTATTATAATTACCTCCTTACTTGCATTCTTCAGTTGACGAATCGCAGTCAAGGAATGTTTTGTTAATTAAATCCTTGTTAAGGAAAACCTGTCTTGTCAACTCATTTCAAGTGGTATATTTAAATTTAAATTATCAATTTTAAAATGAAACTCCCTTCAGAAGATAAAAAATAAACTCTCAAAATTCTAATTATAGAACATTAAAAGAGAAAGTGATATTAAATATTAAAAAGAGTAATTTTAAAATACCATTAGAATGACCCAAGTACTTCCATTTAAAACTATTCCATACACGTACACACACACACACATATATATCTATCAATCTATATCTACACATATACATATAGGTATACTCATATACACATACACACCCTTATATACATATACAACCATATATATACACATACACATATACATACATAAAAACATATACCTACATATACACACACGATTATATACATAAAAAAGCATATGAAAAGAATTCTACCCATAACTATCCACACATATATTACAAATATTAATTCTAAGGTATATACATCTATATACATATACAGATTACAAGTAATTTAATATTCAAAATACTACACATATATAAATACATGTACACATATATATATCCGTACATATACATACAATATACATATACACATACATCTACACACATGCACAAATACATATCTATACACATATATCCACACATATGTAAAATACACACACACACACACATATATATATAATGATACCTAGCACAAAAATAACGTTAGTACCTAAACATACCCCATACTTATATATTTATACTCACACATGTGTGTATATATATATATATATATATATACACACATACCTCCATATAATATTATATATCCATAATGTATATATATATATATATATATATATATATATATATATATATACCTATACACATATGATCCATATAAGCTCCCTTATCCATAATGTTATATATATATTATATATATACCTATACACATACCTCCATATAAGCTCCCTTATCCATAATGTTCATATATATTATATATATACCTATACACATACCTCCTATAAGCTCCCTTATCCATAATGTTCATATATATTATATATATACCTATACACATACCTCCATATAAGCTCCCTTATCCATAATGTTCATATATATATATATATACCTATACACATACCTCCATATAAGCTCCCTTATCCATAATGTTCATATATATTATATATATACCTATACACATACCTCCATATAAGCTCCCTTATCCATAATGTTCATATATATTATATATATACCTATACACATACCTCCATATAAGCTCCCCTTATCCATAATGTTCATATATATTATATATATACCTATACACATACCTCCATATAAGCTCCTTTATCCATAATGTTCATATATATTATATATATACCTATACACATACCTCCATATAAGCTGAATTTATCCATAATGTTCATATATATTATATATATACCTATACACATACCTCCATATAAGCTCCCTTATCCATAATGTTCATATATATTATATATATACCTATACACATACCTCCATATAAGCTCCCTTATCCATAATGTTCATATATATTATATATATACCTATACACATACCTCCATATAAGCTCCCTTATCCATAATGTTCATATATTCATATATATATATATATATATATATATATATATATATATATATATATATATATATATATTCATATATTTGGTTTCTTTTTAATTGAGTCACTGTCAGTCACTGGGCATGTTTTAAAAAATAAATACGCTAAAAATCCACCTTCATTCCTACCGTGCGCCCGACGGCTTAGTGGTTAGACCTTCTACTGACACCAATTAAGTCAGGTTTTCGATCCTAGCTAGAGGCAACCGGATGTCTAGTCAAGACTGATGAGCTGTAAACAGTTTAAACAGTCTGTCTGTGGATGACATTATATTTGCTCCTGAATTTGATTTCAGTTGAGCACTCTGGGAAAGAGGTGTGGGTTGGAAACAGTGACTATTATAATATAATATATTCTAAAAGTTTACTCTTCGAGTACATATACGAGCTTTTACAAAACGTAAAATCGCTAAAAAAATCCACCTTCATTAAACTGGGCATTGAAGTGCCGACTGACACCGATTCACAAAAAATAGAGGCAACCGGATGTTACAAGACTGATGAAAAATCCATTTAAACATTGTCTTTGGATGACATTATATTAAATGAATTTGATTTGTTTGGGTTGGTTAAAAGTGACCCGACACAGATTTTCACTGGGCATGTTTACAAAAATAAATAGTGTAAAAAACCTTCATTCCTAGCTAGATTTCTTAATTAGGATGTAACACAATTCACTGATCGATCTGTAAGGCAACTGGATAAAAAAACAGTCAAACAAAACTAAACAGTCTGTCTTGGATGACATTATATATATATATATATATATATATATATATAAATAAATTCACATATAAATGTCTAAGTTCATCCATGCACATATTAACAAGTATAGTATCCATGTATTCATACATTCATTTCAAAAAACAAAATTAATATTTTCTCTTTTTATATAGTTGTATCTAAACATACTTCGTTAAATTGAGGTGGTTTTTGTGTCTACATTTACAAATCAACTCATTATGTTTGTTCAATAATATGTCCGGATCCTTATGTTTTATTTTTAAGATTTTTTCATAATGCAAAATTGCATCGGTCTCTGAAGTTTATCGGAGTTCTAAAGATAACACAGACGATTCTCCATTTTACTTGTGGGGTTAATTTGTTTTTCCAGTAACTCCCAATAATGTTTAGAAAGTGCAGTTTGATGTTTCTTTGATTTATTAGTGAAGGATTGGCGATGGTTATAAAACTGTTGTTTCCAATTTCCATGATATTATATATAGATCTTCTTCTGTTTAATATCTTCCTTGGAGAAAATCGTAGCCTCTTATAATAATTTTGGACAAACAGCATCCCTCTACTGGACAAACGGATCCTTCCCTGCAGTTACAGGTCGATTTGGTCTTTTGGCAAAAATATTAGGATAATTTTTTGTAGTTGATTATGAAATTCATTTAAAATTTTGCTATTGTGGGAGACTAATAATTTTTCTATGTTGTTCATGTAGGAATAACTAATTTTTAAATTCATTTTATTGAACATCTTTTTTTTAATAGTTTAACTTTTTTAAAATGTTTATCTATTAGTTTAAGGGACATTATTTTCCTAATTAATAAAAAGCTTACAGAAAGGTGGGGTTGAACCATATCAAGAAGGATTTTTCTATTTTTAGATTTAGAAGATGTGTTGTTAATAGATTTATCTATATAAGTGAGTGTTTGTTTGAATCTGCTTTTAATAGGGCTTGATTGTATGTTGATTTATTTTGATAAAAATATTTTCACTAGAGGATAGTTTATTTATTCTAGTATTTACAGTGTTAGGGATCTGTTTTATAATTGCTATAGGGTGGTTTGAGTTGATATTAATGTATATAGGCGATTTGTTCTCCTTTTGGAATGGTTTATAAGTGTTATTTTGAGAGATCAAATGATTACGTCTAGAAAAAAATTTACTATTTTCAGGTTAGATGATATTTCTATTTTAAATCCTATATATTTGAATGCCTTAATTATTTTCTTCTGGAGTTGGGATGTTGAGGTCCATTAGAGTTAGGTATAATAATGAGACTATCATCCCTGTAATTGTTTACATTTTGCAGGTTAAGGAATCTGCTCAGAATATCTATATATATATATATATATATATATATATATATATATATAAAGCAAGCCTTCCTGATTCATTCAATAACATTTGACAGCAAGGAAGAAGCCAATGCTAAAAGTACCACTTTGAAAAAATTGTAACGGAATGTCTACTTTATGAAGAGGCAAAAATTAAACAAAAGGAGGTTAATGGCAAACAAAATGAAAGCTATAACATATCATATAAGTCAACAATAAAGAGGACCGCCAAAGTGTTTTCAGTATGGAAAATATGGACACTTAAAATGTTACTGTTGTGAATTCTTAATTTTACCACAAAAAGTTTTTTTTTGAAAACTGAAACAAATAGATTTCAGACATCATTTCATGCCATTTTCCTTTCTTTTTTCTGTTTGAAAACATCTATGAGGACAATCAATCAAGCAAATTAAATTTCATTTTCATCAGGAACAAGTGGCAACATGAGCAATACAACTACAATACTGCCCAAGGAAAGAAATGGTTGCAGGTGTGCTATTTAACAAAAGGTCTCATTGGTTTGTGAAGCTCATGGAATTGTTGGGTGTTAAAAGCCTAATTTAATTATCTAACAGCAGATGAGAAGGAATGTTGAAAATTGCACACTTTGTAGATAATATTTAAAATAAAACAAAAGTAATAAATAAGGGATTAGTATGGTCCTGTGTCTTAATATATTTTTCATAAGAGAAATATATTAATTTAGGACTATTAATAGTTAATTTTTTCTTCATTATGTATATTGAGTTCTTTTGTAGTGGATAAAGGAAATTTTAGACATTAAATGATCAAATTATTGAAGCATTTTGTGTTCACAGAATAAATTTTATTGTAGTACATGCATGTTGTTTCCTTAAAGGCAGGAACTTGAAAACCAAGATGTGAGTTTGACTTAGCAAATTAGAACTGACTGTCGTATACGAATTTAACAAGGTCAAAGTTGACAAGTATTTACAGCATTTCTAAAAGGTTGCCTCAAACCTATCATGGCCCATAGAAATGTGGCCAATTTTAAACCTTCAAAGACAACATTAAAAGGCAAAGCCCAAGAAACGTATACCACTCTCTTAATAATAGACGGCATTAAATATGGCATTGTCAAATCAGCCATTCTTAAATCATATGAGCTAGTGACGGAGGTATACCAGAAAAAATTTAGAGCATACCGAAAGGAAGACAAGACATAGATTTTTTTTGAGACAGAAGGAAATATATTTTGATAGATGGAGCTTAGTGAAAAACATTGAGGCAGATCATGACAGGCTGAGGCAAATGATCCTGATAGAGGAATTTAAAGAAAAAATGACGATTTAACTACCTCGATGAGAAGAGGGCAGATTTATATGAGATGGCAACCTTTCTCCCAACGAATATGCATTAATGCATAATATGGGGTAACCTCATATTCAGCAACCCATATAAAAAGTTTGGAAGCAATCCACACCAAAGACATGTGTGGCACCTTGCATTATTAGAAATATTCATAGAAATATGATTTAATTTTTTTTCTTCGGTTTACTAAACAGGTTGTTAATTTTTTTTTTTTAAACGGAAAATAACTGAGTTGAAAATAATTCACTAAGAGTGTACTAGACGATCCTAAAGGAAAGAAGAAGGAAAGAAAGGAAAAGGAAGGAAGGAAGAAAAAGAAAGAAAAGAAATGTATGACGGTCAAACCCAATTGAGGGTGGAGATAGGAGTCAGAAAGAGATTTAGGTCAAGCTGTCTTGGCGATAATAAAAGAAAGGGAAAGTCATTTTGGTAAGAATGTCGGTCAGAGCACCTAGCCTACTTTTTGCATGGAAAGACACCTTATCAATTTGGATAAAGAGAAATTTTGGGAACAATGAAACAATTTTTTAATCAGAGAAAAGTGTCTTTGGGTTGAGGGGAGTGACCGGTGGAACGATATACAGACCTGTTAAGAATTGGACACCCACGTTAATAAAGTAGAGACATTTCAATGTAGATAATTAAGATTTTCGACTATCAGGTAAAAACAAAGAGGTAAAAAAGAGGGACAATTGCTTTTGGCTCACAGAGGGCGCCAAGAAGGCGGAAAAGATCCTTTCTAAAGTCAAGACTAATTAGCAGCGGGCTGTTTGACAAAGTCCAGGTGAGAGAAAGCTAAAGATTGTCATTTTTCGTACGTGCAAAAAGGGGCAAAATTGGATTTTGTTTTTTAAAACAAGAACGATGTAACCACGCCCGCAAACAGAGGGGAGAGGATGTTCGATCAATAACAATTGGTCGAATACGATCACGTGACCTGCGGAAGAAAAAGGAAAAGAAATGTTCGACCAATAACAATTGGTCGAATACGATCACGTGACCTGCGGAAGAAAAGGGAAAGAAATGCTCGATCAGGAACGATTGGTTGAAAAGCGGTCACCTGACATACGAGAGACTAAGAGAGATGGATGTGCGCCGCCCCACCAAAGGTACTGTGAGGAAGTAGGGGTGAAAACAATAGCGATAATGGAGAAGACAGAATTAATGCAGTTTTGGAATTATCGAGAAAACCCTGACGCCGACAGACCCACCCCAGTTTGTTGCGGCGTCAATATAAGCAGGACCCCAGTCGACAGAAATCAGTTGAGTTGGAGTTAAAGAGTTGAGAGTTGGACCGCAGTTCAGGGAAGGACGCCTCGCCCCTTTGGCCAAAGGATAGAGCCTGAGAAGAAGAAGACGACAAAGCCATCAGGATCACCTGAGAAGATTCAAGAAATCCTTCCACCCCGGACGGCGAAGACAAGAGCACAGACAAGACGGGCAAAAGAACCTCAGACAAAACAAAGAACTTCCAGCCCAAACAGAAGAAGAAGAAGAAATACAACTCAAGTCGGAGAGAAGAATCAACTGCGAATGATCGATAGAAATTAGCCCCAGTGTCGAACTGAAACCACACTCCGACATACATACATGATTCTAGAAAGTAGGTAATTCGACATTTTCCTATTGTGTGATAGAAGCTTGGTGCCATAGTCCACAGAGCGGGTCGGGAATTGAGAACAATTTTGTTTTTTATGTAACGGACTTTAAGATATAAAAGGTTGTTACCCTTTTTTATCAGCAATTTTGTTTGGTGTCGTGAGTTTTTATTTTATTTGTGTTTTGCCACCCCGTCGGACTCAACTTGTATCGGCCCCGATCCTGCTGGTCCCGTCTGTCTAAGATCTAAACACAGCGTGGGTAGACAGACCGGAGATCGGTATAGTTGCTTTAGTGACCAGGTATTGAAGCGAGTCGGGAAAGGCGAGGCTGGTGATCATCTGACCAGGGGTTGGAGCGGCACGCTTGGACCCAGGAGGAGCGACCAGGAGGAGCGACGTCACCGTTGGCGCCGTAACCAAAGGATCCGACACTGGGCCAGGTGTGTAACCGTCACAAGTGGTGCCGTGACCAGGATCAACCCTGAGACAACCACGCCACGTATGGTGCCGTGGTGACCGAGGGATTTCAACCCTGAGAAGACCACGATCGACCGCCCGTTGCTGAAAGTTCAAGCAGAAATCAGAACGACCGGGACCAAAGGAAAAGAAGGAACAGAATCGTCTGTAAGGTAGGACACCTTGTTTTGTTTCCCAACCTCGATTGTTGCTATATAGACTGTCTTTTCTGTAGACATGTCAGATTATGAGTCCGATAGAGCAGTGGGGGGTGAAGAAGAAGTAGGGCGGGGGTTGTCAGTGGATCTAAGGAAGCTGTTGGGTGGACCGAGGGTCCCAGTATTTGATGGCAGCGGAAGGAGTTTAGGAACTGGCTGGCAATCCTCGAGAAGAGCCGAACCATCTACGAGCTCGGACCAAGAAAACCCTGTACCTGGCATACGATGCCACAAAGGGAAAAGCGTCTGAGTTCGTAGGGGCTCGTGGAGAACCAACCCCGCTTGGCTTGGGAAGAAATAGAAAGACAACTGACCAAAGAATTCGCCGACGAAGGCGGCCATAGAGGCCATGAGGGCCCTTTTAAAACTAACACAGCCATGGATGAAACCCCGGGAGAATTGGGGGCCCGAGCGGGGGAAGCTATCGTCATTGGCATTCCCGAAGTGGTCAGGGTTAACGCGGTTATGCAGGCTCAACTGGCGGACCTGTATGTAGAGGCGCTGAGCGACGAGCGTGTTCGTCACGACGTATGGAAAGAAGGACCGCTCAGACTGTCGGCAGCGATAGAGCTGGCCAGGGAGAGCCAGGGGTGTGGGATAAAGTGAAGAGGTGTGGGAAGAAGCAGATACCAAGTCAAGAGGCTGGAAGAAGGGGGGGTAGGCGGAAGAGCCCCGTGTGGAATCAGAGGGTTAAGGAAGAGGTGGATCGGGCAGAATTATGGGAGGAGGACCCCAATAGAAGGGCATGGTCGACCAGGCATGGCTTTTATAAGCCCACGCCGGGTCGATACGGGCTGGTCTGCTGGACCTGTGGTTACGAGGACCACAGGGCGGCGGAATGTCCGACGTGGGGGTTGCCCCAGACTTCGATCGTGACAGGTGCACCAGGTGGTAAGAAAGGACACCTGGCCAAGTGGTGCGGGCTGAGGAAGGGTGCCCCACCAATATTAACAAAGAAGGCCGAGCCCAAGAAAAGCCAGCGGGCCACCCCAGAATTAAGAGGGAGGGTGGCCCAGTTAAAAAAGGAGAGAAATAAAAAAATTGGACCAGTGGGTGGGCGAACCGCTTGAATAGAGGATGGGTTCCCCGAGGATAGACACAAGGCCAACCCAGTTAAAAAGGGAAAGAGCAAAATGTTGGACATGTGGTGGGGCGGGCCACTTTGCGGCAAGCTGTCCAGCAAGAAGGTGCTGGTTTTGCAGGAGGCCAGGACACCTGAAAAGAAACTGTATTCTTAGAAACGGCCATGGGAGACCGGGAGAGGTCGGCCGGGGTCGCCCAGGTGCGGGGGGGGTAGAACTCCACCTCATGAAAAAAATGAAGGTGATTTATTACTACCGGCGCCTATGACTGGGTTAACCCAAAGGTGGGGACCCAGGAAGAAGAAAGCTCAAGTGTTCTCTTCGCTAACGCGAAGAGAGAGAACTATCCTGTAGAGCAGAGATAGGTGGTAGAGAGATGGGGGCTTTGGTGGACACAGGAGCATCTGTGTCATTGATGAGAGAGGAAACATACAGGCGGGGTGAAACGGAAGAGAAGGTTACGGGAAGCGGACATAGAGATCACATAAAGCAGATGGGGCCCCCTGGAGATAAAAGGGATGGTGAGGCTCGGTGAGGATTGGGAGGGTGAAAAGCACCCAAAATTTTTACGTAACCCCCGACCTGTGTAACGGAGGCAATCTTGGGAGAAGATTGGCTCCGGAGCCAGAAGGCCCAGATCGAAGTTTAATCCTACTGTGTTGGTGGTGAACGTAGAGAACGCCATTGGGATGCCCACCAGAGGAAGAGATAACCATAGTGGTGGAGGAAGATGTAAAGTTACCTCCTAGGACCGCAGTGTCGGGAAAGGGTAGGCTAATGTCAGAAAAAAAGGTACGGAGAGGACCTCTGCAGTTGGTCCCTGTAGAAGGAAAGGGCCTAGAAGATAACGAGGTAACCCTATGCGTAAACGGTAGTGGAGGCAGCCGAGTTGGTGCCCATAATGATGGTGAACCAGGCCCAAAAAGACTATCAAGGTTAGGAGAGGGGAGAAGATAGGGAGAGCACTTCCCCTACGAACTCTGAATCGGGTGAGATTCGAGGAGGAACGAAGGAAGCTAGTAGAGCAAACAAAAGGAATCTTAGATGAGGATATATTAGCACCGGATCAATTTAGAACCAGAGTGGGGGTCTGTTAAGGAACAATCGAGATGTGGTAGCCCAGTCAGACAAGGAGCTAGGGTCAGACCCACACAGTCGAAATGAAAATCGACACCGAGACCACCCCTGTGAAATTAAAACCCTACCGAACACCTATACATAAAAGACCCCTTGTAGAAGAGGCAGTAGAGGAAATGTTGGAAGCTGGGATGATCGAAAGATCGATCTCTCCTTGGAGCTTCCCAATAGTAATAGTAGGTAAGAAAGATGGCGGCCACCGTTTCTTGTGGATTTTAGAAAGCTGAATTCTATATCGAAGCTGTTGGCGGTGCCATTGCCATTGATAGACGACATTTTGGCATTATTAGGGAAGGCAAAAGTACTTCTCTCGTTGGACTTGAGGTCCGGGTATTGGCAGGTGGCCCTGGATGAGGCTGACAAGGAGAAGGCCGATTCGCGTGTCACCTGGGACTGTTTCAGTTCAGAGTGATGCCATTCGGTTTAGCTAATGCCCCGGGAGTCTTCCAACAGCTAATGTCAATAGTGTTAGGAGGATACGAGAGCTTTGCCATGGCGTATTTGGGACGATATCTTGATATTTTCGGAGACAGTGGAACAACATTTTTTTCATTTAAGACAGGTGTTGGGAAGGTTGAGGAAACACTAATTAAAATTGAAATTGTCAAAGTGTCAGTTTCTGAGGGAAGAAACTAGGTATTTAGGCTTCGTCATAAACGGAGACGGTATTAAACCCGACATGGATAAGGTAAAGGTCATAAGGGAAATGCCAGAGCCTAAGACAGTGAGGCAGGTAAGAGGTTTTATAGGAGCTATAGGCTACTACCGGCGCTTCGTCCCGGCATTTTCAAGAATTGCCATACCGCTAGTGGCCCTGACGAAGAAATACGCTAGGTTCAAATGGACAGAGGACTGTCAACGAGCATTTGATTCGCTAAAGGAACAGTTGACAACCGTTCCACTGCTGACGTATCCAGACCTCAGCAAGCCCATGATATTATACACGGATGCCAGTGAGCAGTGTGTAGGAGCAGTACTTACCCAGCCGTGTCCTGATAAGGAAGGACCAGTGCCAGGCATACCAGAGGAAGTACCGATATACTTCCTCTCCCATAAGCTCTCAGAGACACAACAGAGGTGGCCAGTAATAGAGAGGGAAGCATATGCTATCATGTATGCTCTCCAAAAAACTGGACTACTATTTAAATGGTGCGGTCTTCACTATAAAGACAGACCACAAGCCTCTGCAGTACCTATTGCAGGCAGAGTGGACAAATAATAAGAAAATTCAACAGTGGGCACTTAAGTTAAGTGGCTACCACTGTAAGATAGAGTATTTGGCAGGAAAGGAAAACACGTGCACAGATTTACTCTCAAGAATACCGGAAACAACTGGAAGAAAGATCTGTAAGGGTAGAACAGGGAGTAGATGATAAAGCCTATAGAATAGGAGTAATTAACTCTAATAAGCTAAAAGATCGCCCTATATTAGAATCGGACGAAGAAGGGGACGCCCAGATAATAACCGATCCCTACTGGACAGAAGGAATTGAGAAGGAGCAAGCAGACAGTGAAATAGCTGCTCTGAGAGAGAAGGTGAAGTCAGGAGAGACCACCAAGTATGCCATAATAGAGGAAAGGCTGTATTATCTCTCAGGAAGGGATGAAGAAGTCAAACCCAAGTTGTATGTGCCCAAAAAGTTAAGACCAGAGATATTGGAACAGTGCCACGAAAGGTTGGGTCACATGGGAATTGATAGGACATGTGATCTCATAGGAAGAAAGTACTATTGGCCCAAACTGTACGGAGAAGTCACTAACTATGTTCGAAGTTGTGTAGTGTGCCAGTCGCAGAGCAGAAGGCAGGAAATGGCACCCTTGGAGGAAACAGGCGTACCAAACTTCCCCTTCGAGAAAGTGAGTATGGGCGTATCAGGACCATATGGGGAAACTGCACAAGGAAACAACTATATAGTGAGTTTTGTCGATTGGCTAACAAATTGGCCTGAGGCATTTGCAGTACCAGACAAGAAGGCCAGAACTGTGGCGGGTTGATAATAAGTGAAATCTTCCCTAGGTATGGTGCCCCTGTGCAATTGGTAACAGATAATGGCACGGAGAATGTGAACAGCATCATGAGAGAGGTTTTGACAGGTTTGAATGTAGAGCACATAAAACATCCCCATATCACCCCCAGGAAATGCTAAAGTGGAAAGGTTTCATAGAACCTTGGGAGATGTATTGGCCAAGTTGGTCAGAGAAAACACTGGAAATTGGGACTTGTATTTGACGCGAGGCTCTGATGGCCGTGAGGTTTACGATAAAAAAAAACCTCCAGATTTTTCCTTATATTTTTGTTGTTTGGCAGAGACGTGGTCCTGCCTGTAGATAACCTACTGATGCCCCGAAGAAGGTATATGGGAGAAGATCATCATCAACTATTGCTGGAACAGCAACATAAGATATTCAGACAGGCCAGAAGAAGAATAAAGAGGGCCCAGAAGAAAAAAGAAATGAGAGGGTGAATGCTGAAAGAAAGGTGGTAGAATTGAAGGTTGGAGACCCTGTCTACTATAAAATCCACCAGAGAGAAGGAAAACTGGACCAGAGATGGGAACCGTACTACCGGATAGTAGAGCAGACGGGCCCAGTATCATATGTAATATGGGATCAAGTGGCAGGACGAGCGAGGAGGGTTCATGCCAATGATCTGAAGAAGGCTGAAATAGCTAACCTGGAAATGAGCGAGCCGAGGCCTAAGAAGACAAGGAAAAGGAAGGTAACTCTGGTTGAACCGAAGGAATGGAGACGGAGGAAGACTCCGAAGAAGATGAGGAGATAGGTCGACTTGACCAGATAAACGAAGCAGTCCGAGTGACGGAGTTGGAACCCTCAGCGGGGATTAGCGATGTTCAGTCGTCGACTGAATCAGTGCAGAGAAGACCCCCGTGAGATCGCCATCACACCCCATGTCCGAAGAAAAGGAAGAAAAAGACGAAGAGGTCCAATCAAGCAGTCGAAGGCTCTAAAAAGAGGCACCCTGAACAAGACGAAGGGTCCAGCGAGTGGGAGGAGGAGGATCGAATACCCCTTTCCCAGCTTAGGGAAAGGATAAGGAACAGGAGAAGTTTAGACATAGAGTCGAGAGGTATTGAAGACATTCAAGGCGAAGACTCTAAACAGAAAGAAGAATCAGAGGATGAAGAAGAGGACAAAAAACCTCCTGGACGGGAGTTAAACACAGAAAGAAGGTTAGAGGTTGAACAGGAATCACCTCAGAAGATGAGATCAGGGAGGGAGAAGAACCCCAAATCTCAGTAGAACAAAAGGGCTGTGCAGAATAGAAGCATTTAGTGTCAACAGATAACGACACTGGCTCATCCAAGATCCTATTGGCTGACTATGGTAGATGTGAGTGGAGGGATGGAGATGCGGGCTGCACCTCACGAGGAACGGAAGATCATTGGCATTATTGATTGGCCACCAGTGGTGTCATGAAGTACGACCTTTAGAGTGGGCGCCACGCACACCTGACCAGACCATTCTGTCTGCTAGGGGTTAGTTAGAGGAGGGAAGAGCCGAACTAAAGAGAAAAGTTATGAAATGATTGAGTGATGAGTCGAGCAAGACTAAGTGATTGTGAAGAATAACAACAAGAGAATTTGTTATCTTTCAGGAATGATAGCAAGGTACAAGGTGGAAGCAGACTACATAGCATTAAATTGGGGAGAACGAAATTCATGTTGCTATCAGCTGAAGAAGCTAGAAGGTGTAGAGATGATACCCTGGGGACTTGTACCTCGTTGAGCCCTATCTATAAAACTGGTAACGCAAACTGTGCATACTAGAATTGTTTGAAGGGGGGAGAAGGAACAAAAAAAGAATCTGCCAAGTGGAGGTATTAACAAACTCGGCATTACCACAAGCTATCAGTGTTTTCAGACGGGGTGGGCAGTAGCCACCCAGAAACATATCAGCCTGTCTAGGGTATGTGGGGAGAGTCCACAAGGACATTAAGAATAAGGCCACCGTTATCCCTGGTGTCGCTACCCATGGGATGTTCGGCGGTTGGGGTGTCCATCTCCTTGCCCCCTATTACCAGATGGAAGAAAGGTATGAAGAAAAGATTCACTTTGTAGAGATGATTGGTAGAGGCTTAGTCAATTGTACAGAATTATGGGAGCCGATAGTGAAGAGATTCTCTAATGTTACCTTAAATAAGATGCCAGTATTAATGAAGCCAATAGAAAAGATCGATATGGATCACTTAAGGGATAAGTTAAGTGCGTTGGGAGACGAAGGTGTAGCTTGGGAAGACGATGAGCAGATCGCGATAAGTTGGTCAATAGTAATGGGTACATTCCTAGTTATAGCCATCGGGGTGTAATAATGTGGAAGATTAAGAGTAAGAGAAGATTATTAACGACAGTCTAGTGAGCATGCAACAACTCGAGAGGGAGATGCCGAGCGGTGTTCCTCACTCAGACAGGACTGGCGAAGAAATTGCTGAAAGACCAATGGAGGAGGCTGGCGTGAGACCACCACGTGCGCAAGGGGAAAACCTCCCACTGCAGAGAGGAAAACATTGACCAAGAAGAACAAACCCTAATGAACACATCTGCACCTACAGACACACGCACACATTTCATTGCATGTAGAACAGAAGAAAATGAAAAGAACATTTCATTGCATGTAGAACAGAAGAAAATGAAAAGAACATTTCATTGCATGTAGAACAGAAGAAAATGAAAAGAACATTTCATTGCATGTAGAACAGAAGAAAATGAAAAGAACATTTCATTGCATGTAGAACAGAAGGAAATGAAAAGAACATTACATTGCATGTAGAACAGAAGAAAATGAAAAGAACATTACATTGCATGTAGAACAGAAGAAAATGAAAAGAACATTTCATTGCATGTAGAACAGAAGAAAATGAAAAGAACATTTCATTGCATGTAGAACAGAAGAAAATGAAAAGAACATTTCATTGCATGTAGAACAGAAGAAAATGAAAAGAACATTACATTGCATGTAGAACAAAAGAAAATGAAAAGAACATTTCATTGCATGTAGAACAGAAGAAAATGAAAAGAACATTTCATTGCATGTAGAACAGAAGAAAATGAAAGGAACATTACATTGCCTGTAGAACAAAAGAAAATGAAAAGAACATTTCATTGCATGTAGAACAAAAAGAAAATGAAAAGAACATTTCATTGCATGTAGAACAAAAGAAAATGGAAAGAACATTACCCTTGCATGTTAGAAAGTAGAATAGAAGTGCATGAGACAAATGCATGGTGCATGTTAAATGATGTAATTGGGTTTAGGTGTCATTTACGGGTAAATGACAAATCGGGTTAGGGAGGATTGTGGCACCTTGCATTATTAGAAATATTCATAGAAATATGATTTAATTTTTTTTTACTCGGTTTACTAAACAGGTTGTTAATTTTTTTTTAAACGGAAAATAATTGAGTTGAAAATAATTCACTAAGATTGTACTTAGACGATCCTAAGGAAAAAGAAGAAAGAAAGAAAAAAAGGAAGGAAGGGAAGAAAAAGAAAGAAAAGAAATGCAAAAAAGCGGTCATGACCCAATTGAGAATGGTATTTAGGTCAGAAAACATTTAGGATTTTCGAGAGACAATGGCCGATTTTAGAAGGAAAGTCATTTTGGTAAGAATGTCGGTCAGAGCACCTAGCCTACTTTTTGCATGGAAAGACACATTATCAATTTGGATAAAACAATGGAAAAATCTGGAGAAAGGGGGAACAATGAAACGAAAATTTTTTTTTTTAATCAGAGAAAAAGTGTCTTTTGGGTTGAGGGAGTGACCGGTGGAACGATATACAGATTCTGACCTATTAAGAATTGGAAACCCATGATAATAAAGTAGGAGATTTTCAATGTAGATAATTAAGATTTTCTGACTATCAGGTAAAACAAAAGGTAAAAAGAGGGACAAAAACTTTTGGTCTCAGTTCACAGAAGGCGGAAAAGATCCTTCCCTAAAGTCAAGACTAATTAGCGGCAGGCTGTTTGACAAAGTCCAGGTGAGAAAAAGCCAAGATTGTCATTTTTCGTACGTGCAAAAAAGGGCAAAATTAGATTTTGTTTTTTTAAACAAGAACGATGTAACCACACGCAAACCAGAGGACCATCAATAACAATTGGTCGAAAGCGGTCACGTGATATGCGGAAAAAAGAAAGGATGTTCGATCAAGAACAATTGGTCGAAAACGGTCACGTGATCTGCGGAAAAAGAAGAGAAAGAAATGCTCGATCAGGAATCATTGGTCGAAAGCGGTCACCTGACATACGAGGGACCGGGAGAGATGGATGTACGCCTCCCCACCAAAAGGCACTGTGAGGAAGTAGGGGTGAAAACAATAGCGATAATGGAGAAGACAGAATTAATGCAGCTTTTGGAATTATCGAGAAAACCCTGACGCCGACAGACCCACCCCAGTTTGTTGCGGCGTCAATAAAAGCAGGACCCCAGTCGACAGAAATCAGTTTGAGTTTGACCGCGGGCAGGGATAGAGCCAGAACGCGGGCATCAGGCCCCGATGGACTCGCCCCTTTGCGGGCAAAGGAATCCTCAGACAAGAAATCCTTCCAGCCCAAGTCGAAGACATGAGTTCAGCCCCGGACGGCAGCATCACCCTCGGACGACAGAGAGTTGCGGCTGAGTTGCGGCAAGAAATCCTTCCAGCCCAAGTCGAAGACAAGAGAACTTCCAGCCCAAGCAGACGAAGAAAAAGAACTCCCGCAGAGACAAGAAGAACAAGAGAAGCCCAAGTCGAAGACAAGAAGAGTCGACGAAGAAGAAGAAATACAACTCAAGTCGAAGAGAAGAATCAACTGCGAATGATCGATAGAAATTAGCCCCAGTGTCGAACTAAACCACACTCCGACATACATACATGATTCTAAAAAGTAGGTAATTCGAAATTTTAGGTTGTGTGATAGAAGCTTGGTGCCATAGTCCACAGAGCGGGTCGGGAATTGAGAACAATTTTTTTTTATGTAACGGACATTAAGATATAAAAGGTTGTTACCATTTTTTTATCAACAATTTTTTTGTCTCGTGAGTTTTTTTTTTTTTTTATTTGTGTTTTGCCACCCCGTCGGACTCAACTTGTATCGGCCCCAATCCCTGCTGGTCCCGTCTGTCTAAGATCTAAACACAACGTGGGTAGACAGACCGGAGATCAGTACAGTTGCTTTAGTAACCAGGTATTGGAAGCGAGTTGGGAAAGGCGAGGCTGGTGATCATCCAACCAAGGGGTTGGAGCGGCACGCTTGGAACCAGGAGGAGCGACCAGGAGGAGCGACGTCACAGTTGGCGCCCGTAACCAAGGGATCCGACCCTGGGCCAGGTGTGTAACCGTCACACATGGGTCTGGCGTCCTGAAGGTCATTCAAAGTCTGGTTGATTTGCCAGTTTTCGTGATACACAGTAGCCGATCATGTATCTTTCAAATTGCATGTCCTCAGTCACCAGATTTTTTATCAGCAGAGGAATTTCTTTCTGTGAAAGACCAGTTGCCATCCACTGCTATAAAAAAGATCTGTCCCTTATTTAATTGTTGGAGAAAGCAGAAGCTGCATTCATACCTTTCCTAAGTCAGAACAGACCCCAGAGGTTAATTTCTTCCAGTAGAATTCGAACTCATGGATTAGGAAATCCAATGACACAAGATGTAAAGAAGAAGAATATAGGCCATTTTTTAATGGTTCTGTAAAAAAAAAATGGTGGGTAATTTGAAGAAAATTTCTGTGAAGTACCAGACAATGGGGAGATTCAGTTCCAGATTGTGAAGAGCTTCATGCTGTGTGGATTGTTTTTGTCCTTACAGGGAAATCTTTTATTGTATAAGGGATGTACAGATATTTTTGTTAGCATCCCACTACATTAAATCCATCTTGTGTCTGAGTTAGTGTCCAGAAAACGCCGAGGTCAGAGTTCAATCCAGTTTAGTATGAAGGGCATATCTATGTTGTTGGGAAACGTTCGAATGGAACTCTGATCCCCCACCCTAAAAGTGAAAGGAACTGGTTGCCTTAGGTAGACACTGAGAATATTGAGGAAGAAGTATCCGAAACCATATTTCTGTCTTGTGTGCAGTAATTCACAGATAATAAAATCAAATGCCGATGTAGAAAGATAGATGAGGAGAAAATTGAAGGACAGAGGATGACAGCTCTTGATTACCTTTTATCAGAACTTTCTGAATCCTGATTGGGTTAAGTTATATCCTGATAGTTTATCTGGGAATCGATGATGTCTGAGTATGCCATGGACATTCCCTTTATAAGATAACCAAATAACAGGGGGGGAGAGATTTTGAATGGGACTCCATTCTTCAGTTATATATTGCCCAAGCACATAGTAAGTTCGAACAATTTATCTTATCTATGTCTCAAGAATGAGCTATTGATGAGGAATGGATACCAACTAAGATATCCAAATAGGATAGGAAGCTGTCCAAGTGATACTAGAAAAACAATACAGACCTAAAAAGCTATTGAGAAGAGAATCATGAAATTCTTATGGAGGCCACGCAAACAAAAAAAAAAAATGACAAAAAACTCTTTAAGAATGTTTTATCAGAATGGGATAAAACAGATGTGTACTGAATGTTAAGGTTTGATTGCATCATTAATTTGTTCAGGAATACCTTATCAAAAAATTGCAGTTTTTTTAATGGTTGAACCCAATTTTTGGTACAGTCAGACCTGGGGGTTAATAATAAAAATTATTGTGATACAAGTCTAGTAAAAATTTTTCAACATATTCCAATCACAAGGGGCATTGGAAAGGTTTTATCCTACACTTACGAATATGATGCAGACATATTACCTGGACAACCAACAGGACTGGGACAAAGGCATCACATTCTTAATGTTCGCTGCCCGAGAGTCTCTGGACTTTAATCCTTTTGAATTAATATTTGGACATTCAGTCTGCAGTCCGTTACTAAAGTTTGAAAGGAGTTGATGGAAAACCAGCCTCAGGAACGATTTTTAGAGGGGTTTCAAAAAAAAAAAATGGGATTCTCAGAGTGCATGTAACATGGCCTCAATCCCTTTATAATTTTTAGTCTGATCATAAGATGCAAAATCTGTATAACTGAGACATGGCTGAGCATTGTTTGTATCTGGGATAATAAGCATTTTAAGAAGACCATTGAAAGACATCCACAAAAAAGCCCTGCTTCATGTTCCGTGGAGAATGGTTAAAAAGACCAGTAATCTCAATTCTTCATGACAGAAAACTCCTGTTCGATCCTAAACTGAGGCACATATGCCATGTTAATGTGACCAAACTATGCCAAGAAAAACAAAAACAAACCCTGTATTTACAGGAAAGTGGACATAGTCCTGACATAGGGAGTCCATGGAGGTCTGAGGAGGAGTTACTTTCAATGGGACAGGAAAAATTTCATTGATGGATGTTTCTTCTTTTTGGTAGGGAGGTGTGACGTACCTACAATTCCATAAGACCTATAGGCATAAAGCTAAAAAGCTCCCAGAAACATCCTAAATTCTAGTTCAAAAAATAATTAGATATAAATAAAAAAATAAAAATAAAATACAATGTTTTCAACTTGCGTGTGAATATGTTCTATGATCAATCTTCCCTTCCTTTCCTCTTCTGGTGTTAACGCACTATGATTTGTAAAAATTTTTTAATACTTCCACCCTCAAGTCAAAGGGCTTGTGGAAATAAACCATTGATTTGACCTAGAATAAACTGGTTCCAAACAAACAAACCATCAGATGGTTGACCATATACAGAAGAGGCAAATATTAGGTCTCCTGCCTGCGATCACAGGATTGAATCCAACTGAGGGTTACTTGGATCTTTGGCCATCATGCAAACAGTGATTTGCACCTCATATATATATATATATATATATAAGGACAAAGGGAAACCATGATGACCTTATATATATATATAAATATAAAAAATATAGGCAGTTAGTTTCCCATCTGAACAATGGCAGATGAACATCACCAAGCAAATCGTTCTGACTCCAAATGGACTGTCCATTGGAATAAAAAAGACAGAAAATTTTGTTGACTACAGAATGAAAGGACTACTACTAAACCAAAAGATCAGTTGATTTCTGTTTGGTACATGCAGTATGATAGAGAGCCATTCAAAGGAAAAGGCCATTTTTTCGCCCTCTATAGAAAAAACTTTCATTTAAGATTAATAGATAAATGTCGTATCATAGCTGTTATCCAGTACATAAAATTTTTGGAAGACACTGAAAATTAGTTATTCATGACCTTGTATGTTACAAATATGGAGAAAATTATATCTTCAGGTTACAATTGTCAAAAATACTTAAGAACTTTTATATAATAGTGAAATTAGATCTGGAACACCACAAGAGAAAAATTAAGGATTAGCAGACAATTGTCCAATCAGGGAAAATGTATATATGAGAATTAGTATATAAAGCAACAATCTTAAATGAAGAAAAATATCAACCAGAAAAAAGATTGGATGCAGCTTCTTTACAACTATATAATATTGATACTTTTAAAAATCAAACGTTCCTTATCCAAACACTACTGGGATTTTGGACTAATCCTAAATTTTAATGGAATTTTCGCCATTACAGAACCTTTAATAACTTCGGGTAATTTTTGATTTATGCATTATGGAAAATTTTTATTTTAAAGAAAAAAATCAAGATGAGTTGTAAAAAAAACATATTTTGAATGAGATTGTGGAATAATATATATTACCTTTTCAGCCCTTAGAAGAAAATCCAACAGAATGCAGAAAACCTGTTATCCAATCAAAACACTAATTTGGGAACATCAACAGTCCTCATCTACTAACGAGACTTAAAAACTATGAACAGTTAAAAAATGGAGGCAAACGCCAAAGTTTTTTGATCCTATTTTTCCTTGCGAGAAAGTATAAAAAGAAAATTAGAATCAATTTAGCAGTCAGACCTTCATTCACAAGATGCCAAACTGACCCATTCAAGTCAAAACTTTGACCCATAGGACTTTGCTGAGTTACGAAAAATATCTGAGCCAACAATCCACAACCCCACTATCATCTCAGGGAACGGTATCAAACATCACTTATGATACTTAAAAAGGAGGATTTTTTGAAATAACTTAATAATTATTAGTAAACAAACAATCAAATTCTCACACAACTGAATATATATATATATACCAATTATACAAACAAACTGATGTACCACACACCTTTTTTGAACTAGCACAAAGGACAATTTTACATGGAACCTTAAACTTAGTTTGTTTTTTATATGAACAAATCTGAATATATATATATATATAAATATTGCAATAATATTTTATTAAGGCAAATTTGTATTCTCTTCTCATTTATCCATCAAAGTTCAACTCAATTTTATTCTCAAATTGTATATATATATATATATATATATGTTATATATATATAAATCTCAAAATCAGAGGTTTCTAAGAAGATTGAGATGGAATTCATTCTTATTTTGAATGGGAATATTCTATATTAAAAAAGATTTGAACACGTGAACATTATGGTTTTAAAAACTAACCATCTTAATTTAACAAAAAACCTTCTGAATATCAAATTCAAACTTACTCAATATAATCCCAATAACATCATTTTCAAAAAAAAAAAACAATTTAAAACATAAACACCAAGTTTTAAAAGCATCTACGTTGTTATAAAATACTAGTACCATCTTGGACCGACAAAACGGGAAAATTGACATTTGACGGCAGATATATGGATGGATTAATTATTTTAAATTTTTAACTTTAATATTATGTGTGTGTTATAATAACAATATAAATATGGTAGATAATATTACAGAACTAGTAAAAATATCATTGATAAATTAAAAAAATTAAAAATAAGGCAAACTTGCTGAAAAGGAATGCTACATCACTATTAAGGACCACAAACCAGATTTTGAGGAAAACCCTACTACCAGAATGATAAACCCAACCTGACTTGACACAGGAAGAATAAGCAAAATAATTCTAGAAAGGATCAATCGGTAAATCAAAAATTAAGGATTAGACTTGGATTAACACAAAAAAAGTCATCAAATGGTTTACCAACATCAACAAGTTTGATTGCACCCTAATACAGTTCAATATTGTGGATTATTACCAGTCAATATCAAGAGATCTATTCACAACTGCCCTAGAGTTTGCTATTATATATTCAGACCTAACTAAAGAAGAAATGAACATAATTCTTAATGCAAAAAAATCTGTCCTCATTCACAATGGGGACCAATGGATTGAAAAAAAATTAAAAACCATTTTGACATCACCATGGGATCTTTAGACTCTGCAGAGTCTTCTGACCTTGTCGGTCTATTTATATTATACAACCTAACTGTGCACCATGAATTAGACATTAAGGACATCGGGCTATACAGGGATGATGGGCTCATGGTAGTGAGGAGTTCCACAAATTTTGAAATAGGTAAAATTACAAAGATAATACATAACGAATTCAGAAAACTAAATTTTAAAACTACAGTTAACACAAAATTGAAAAGTGTAAACTTCCTCAACATGAGTTTAGACTTAATGAACAACATATACCTACCTTACAGAAAGCCTAACACTAACCCCTTGTATGTACACCCCAGGTTAAACCATCCTCCATCTGCAATTAAGCACATACCCATATAACAATCATTATCACACACACATACACAAATTCAAATTTCAATAACAATCATTCATTGGATAGAAATCAACGCTACTGTCTTATGCGACTATTTTGAAATCACTATATTTTCGTATAGTAGATTTTGTGCACTTCTGGGAGAATCGGCTCCCAGAAATCTCCCTGAAGCTCATTCACAGATTGGTCAGTGTCGACCAATTGGATTCTCTGCACGTGAAGAGTAATTCTTCCCACACAGCACTTCTGATCCAATGATCACCTATAAATAGCAAACATGAATTTGCCTCTATTTTTTCTCTATTCTTGCTGCAAAATGTAGTCCCAGAGAATTATCGTCAGGACCATGCGGTCAGACGTTACATAATACTTCACACATTCACATACATACAAACTCTTACGAACTCCTCCAAAATATGAACATTCACACAAACACAATGTTAACTATGTGCTTTGTAATTGTTTTGTTTAATACCCATATTTGTTTTAATATATATCGGTCTTGTTTTTTTGTCTTCTTTATCTTTAGTTGGACTTAATCCAAGTCCGACATTTTCATATAGTTGGACCTTTCTTCTAGCAGAAAATTTAAATGCACGTTCTCTTTTCATCTTCCTACCCCAGTCCTCCACATAATGGTGACCCTGACGTTTGGGAAAGGCCAACATGATCTCGAAGGCGGCCACATTTCATTGGTGTGCCCGCTGATGTGATGAGAAAGGTCGACATGATTTTTCAAATCCTGCTAACAGACACAAGACGATGTATATGTACAAACACAAATTTTTACAGACCTTCCAAACGAGAGGCAGTGAACAAAAAAAAAAAAAAAAAAATAATCATTGGAAATTACTTTTCCTATCCTAATATGCATGCCAAACACTTTAAAATTTGTGATTAAACCTGATGAAAGTGCAAATCACAATTTTAATTTACTACAATACATCTATACAAAACAATTTCTACGGCGTGGCAAATAAAATAATTTTTCTACAACTTGTGGAAATCACAGAAGCGCAAATCACTACTGCTACTACAACACAAGCCTTACAACACTCCTTGACCCTTTCTTTCTTGTGGCGACGTTTATCCAATTTCACCCGACAGACAAATTTTATGTGTAAAAACAAATGTCGGAAACAAGTGACAAGGCTGAATCTTCACAAGAGCTATAGAGAAACAACTTTCTATGGTATTTACTCTATTAAACTTCAACCACACAACGCCATATGGACATGGAAGCAAAACTCAAGAATTCAATATTTTATTTCACTGGATTGAACATATCATTTCTGGATGACACAGTGTTCCTTATGATGCGACATCACTTTGAGAATTTGCACGCACGTTATTCGTTTCCTATTAATACTGCAAATTCAGCATTCTCTCGCTACATACAGACGCTACCCATCACTACGTTTAGCAATCGCATTCTATTCAATCCTAAGACTCAAGAAAAGGCTCAAATACAATTTTCTACACCATGTAGCGACATATCACACCATTGCTTATCATGCTTCTTAATGCACAATCTTCGGACGACCCACTGTCTTTGAATAAATTTTATCAACTTTTCAACACTGAAGAGATTAAGTGTAAAACAATCTTTGGATGACCCACAGTCTTTGAATAAATTCTGCACAACGCAATCTTCAGACGAATCACTGTCTCGAACATATTCTATGACGCAACTTTCACATAAAAATTTGCTGACGATTTACTAAATAATACTTGGTTATCAGTAATAAGCAAATTTTTCAACTTTGCCACAATGTTGTTATACCAACATAATCTGCATGAATTTGAACTATACATTATGAGGAGGGAGCAATAAAAGGAGCCCTAAACATCGCTTGCTCACACAGAGACTTGGCAGACTGCTGCAGCTGTCTGGTTATCCAATAATGCAGTCGAAACAGCAAGAAAGATCAAAAGAATTATAAGAATTTTCATTTTGGATCCTGGAATGTTTGCACTCTCCAGGATAATGATTCTGCACCAAAGCGTAAAACAGCTCTTGTGTCTCTCAAGTTGAAGAAGTATAACATCAACATAGCGGCCACTAGTGAAACACGTCTGGCAATTCTCAATTTAGGGAAGAAAAAGGTGGATACGTGTTTTTATGGGCTTGCAAGACTGAGAAAGAGTCACACCAATCTGGTGTTGGCTTCGTCATCAAGTCAGACCTTGCTAGCTCACTGCCTTCCTTACCTAATGGTGTATCAGATCATATAATGACATTAACCCTCAATCTGGAGTGCAACACCCATGTGACAATGTTTAGCTGCTATGCTCCAACCTTAGGTAGTTCAAAGCAAGGAATAGATGATTTTTACAATCTTCTTCGGGATGTCATTTCCAAAGTTCAACATAAGGATAAATTAATCCTTACAGGTAACTTCAATGCTCATGTTGGCAATGATTATCATTCTTGGAAGGGCGTTTTAGGTGACCACGGTATTGGTTGTGTGAATTTGAATGGATTACACCTTCTCACTATCTGCAAAGAATTTGACCTTAGTATTATTAATACCTTCTACCAGCAACCCAGCTGTCATAAGACCATATGGATGCATCATCATTTAAAAGACTGGCATCTGCTCGACTACGTTATCACCAAAAAAAGTTAAGGACAAATATCCATGAAGAAATGGACAAGCCTCTGCTAGTGTGGGTGAAGGAGAAAGAGCTTGCAGGATATACATTGCCGGAGACTGCAATATGTGAAAAGGTGCATGTTATTTATAGTGACTTGAAGGAGAAGGTACCATCAACATCAAAAGAGGCAGCAGAAGATACCTTTAAGGCAAGTCATGGCTGGTTTGAAAATTGCAAGAGAACTGGCATCCACTCAGTGGTGCGGCATGGTGAAGCTGCGAGTGCAACCATTAAAGCAGCTGGGGAGTTCATCACACGTTTTGCTTCACTTGTTGCAATGGAAGAGTACATCCCCCAACAAGTGTTCAACTGTGATGAAACAGTCTTGTTTTGGAAGAAAACGCCATGGAGGACTTTCGTCATCACAGAGGCGAAAGCGCTACCTGGCCATAAACCCATGAAGGACCATCTGACTCTTACACTGTGTACAAATGGTAGCGGTGACTGTAAAATAAGGCCACAGCTAGTGTACCATTCTGATAATCCTTTAAGACTCAAAAGAATCTTAAAGAAAAACTGCAGGTTATGTGGCCCTTGAATCCTAGGGCATGAGTTACGTGGCAATTTTTGTTGAATGAGTAAATATTGTCTTTGGTCCTGCAGTGAAGAAATATCTTTTAAAAAATAAACTCCGGCTGAAAGCATTACTAGTCCTTGATAATACTCCAGCCCACCCACCTGGTCTTCAAGATGACATCATCAATGAGTTCAAGTTTGTAAAAGTCCTCTACCCCACACCCAACATGAATTCACAAGCTACAGATGATGCAGTATACGAAAGTTCTGCAAGAGATCAGTAGTGAGGAGGAGGTAGAGGAGGATGAAGTGATTTCTACAAGTGAAATTAAAGAAATGCTAGCATTGTGGGACAAGCTTTCAAGTTTCATTGAAAAGAAACATCCAGCAAAAGCTTCAACTGGTCATGCTGCAGCACTTTATAATTACACTTGTCGCATTTCTGTAACATTTTAAAACACTGGAAAAAGCAAACCTTTGGATAGGTTTTTATTCAAAATGTCTGCAAGTGAAAGTGCCGAAAGTCCAGCCAAAAAGAAGTGATGATTAAATGAGAAATTTATACAATACGTAATGTTAAGTTTAGGTCTAGTTTAACAAAGAGCAATTTTAGTTCATTTAATTTTAAGAAAGTAAAGTTTTTGTTTACGTGTCTACAGTCTGCATCATCTCCTCCCTCCCTCATCCTCTGCCATTCATCTCCGTTAGCCGCATATGTCTGTCTCTAAGGTAAGAATACAGTACTAAATAACATTTTTTTTTCTTTTATTTCATATTTATGTTAAGCATTGGTAAAGTATACATATGTTTCTTTAATTAAAAATGGCTTTTTCATAATTTAGGGTGGTTTGGAGTTGTTTTATAAGGGTGGGAATGGCTTAAATCTATTTCAGTTATTTTAAATGGGAAGATTTTTTTTTGACACGAGGTGATTGACATACAAGCTCGCTTACGGAACAGATTAAACTTTATCTCATGGTATTAGTGTGTGCGCGTATATATATATATATATATATATATTATTATTATAAATTTACTAATTTAAAAATATTGTCTCATTGCTACACAGGAATCACCATGTTTCAAAAACAAACTAAAATTTGAATTATAGATTAAATTTAATTATAGAATTAAATTCAAATACCTAGTACTGTTTCATTTTCAAGCGATTTATGGAATAACTTATTTTTAAATTTACTGAGTTTATAAACACATACATTCTTAATATTAGTTGCTAAGGATACGGGGAAATTCAATCATTTTGATAAAGGGTGGTAGGGTATTCCTTTTCATAGACAACTTGTATATCAAAATATGAGTTACTTTCAAAATCAGGTTTAGTTAATGTAGGGTAGGAGTGTCTGTCCAACAAATGATGACATCTATTTTTTGCATGTCATCTGGTTTTTGTTCAATGAGAAAAAGTTTTTTGGCATTTTTATTTTGCTGTTTAATTTATAATTGTATATACAAAATTTTTTTCGAAATGGTCGTTTGAATATAAGTACGTCATATTTTTAATATTCAAAATCTATTCCTACAATTTTAAATTATTATTCCTAATTCTAATGTTTTTTTTAAACAAAAAAATATATTAGAATTACTTTCTTATATAAAAATTTATTATTCAAAGATCAAGTATAAATATGCATGTTTCATTTTTCATCTTTTTTTCTATTTAATCATTACTTAAGGAAAATCTTGTATTATTTTCCTGTTATTTAAATGACTTAAAACATAACAGTCAATTTTTATGGTAAAAATTGGCAGCATTGTACATCTTCATTATAAAATAACAAATGCAAAAACATGCATAGTGCTTGGGCTTTGGACTTTGTTCTTTGTTAGGGGCTGTGGCTGAGGTTTTAAAAGTGGTACAACTATTGGGTGCACGCGTGAGTATGTTCACCTCAATACTCAAAAGCTATTGGTTGGTGATTGGATGGCAGAACAAGACTGGCGCAAGACTGGTTGATACGCATGATGCTCAGCTACTTTTGCAGAAACGATAGACCCAACTAGTTCAGTAATGTTGTGTTCTTGAATTTTTGTGAATTTGCTTTTGTGTTTTTTCTTTTACGTACATCCTAAGATGCCGCTTAAACGCCCAGCTTTTTCTAAGTGCTGCAGGAAAAAGGTAGCTCTTCTTGATATACTTAAAGAAGGGAAGTCTTATGCAGCAGTGGCCCAGCAATACCACATGAACAAAACCACCGTAAGATACATCAAAAAGAAAGAGGCGAAAATAAGGAAAACCATTTCCATTAGCTTTTCTAGTAGTGCACAGGCCATCTCTAATGTACGAGATAGAGAAATTGTCAACATGGAGTCAGCCTTGTCTTTGTGGATCATGGACTGCCATGAAAAGATAGCAACGTAATTCGCGAGAAGACAGGGTGTTTGTTCAAGAAGTTTGCGCCCGAAGGAGAAGCCCAGCAAGAAAAGGATGCTGGAGTTTTCCAGGAGGAAAAGAAAGATAAAGAAGGAGCAGGACTGTTGACTAGGGCCTCAGCTCCCAAAGCAGGTTTTGTAGCGAGTAATAGTTGGTTTCGCTGGTTCCAGAATCGGTTCCAACTGAAGAGCATCTCTCTGGAGGGGGAAATGTCATCGACAGGAAGGAAGAGGCTAGGAAATATCCCAAGACACTGAAGAAGATAATCATGAGGAATAATTATCATCTGGAGCAAGTGTTTAATATTGATGAAACTGGGCTGTTCTGGAAGAAGATGCCTTCTCGCATTTATTAAAGCCTGGGCCCCTGGGTTTAAGGTCTAGGAAGACAGAGTGACACTCCTCATGTGTGGTAATGCAGCTGGTTTGATGGCCTCATTTATAAGTCAGCAAACCGCAAAGCTTTGAAGAACAAGAACAAAAATTCTCTTCCAGCGTTTTGGATGAGCAATAAAAAGACCTGGGTCATGAATGTCCTAACGTCAAATTAGTTCATTCAGTGCTTCATCCCACAGGTCAAAGAGTACTTGAACAACCTTGGCATGGAGTTAAAGTGCTGTTTCTTATGGACAACGCTGGCGATAACCTGGTCGACTTGTTTTACGATAACATTCACATCAAATTTTTCAGTCCCAACACCACCTCTCACATCCAGCCAATGGACCAGGCTGTCATCTGTGCCTTTAAAACTCCCTCCAGCAATTTGTTAGAGAAATGAATGTGGACAAAGATTTCTTTCTCAAGGCGTACTAGTGGAGAAATTTACAACTGCCTCACGCCTGACCATCATTGAACAATCGTTAAAAGACATGAAGAAAGAGACCCTCAACTCATGTTGGAAGAAGTTGTGGCCAGATTGTATGAATGATTATGAGGGCTTGAAGAGGTTCAGCAGTCTGCCATTAATCGGGCTGTCATCTTGGTGCAGTAGCTGGAAGGAGATGGCTTTGAAGACCTGACAAAAGATGAAGTTGGCTCTCTCACTGATGGGCACTTGGCCCTCCTGACAGACCAGGATCTGGAAGAGCAGACTAAATCTGTCAGTGAGGATGAAGACACACAACCCAACAAAGAGGAGGATGAGGGCTTATCTTTGGATCGTCTGTCACAGCTCCTTCGCACACTGAAAGAGGCTAAGGAGATGGTCATGGCATGGGATCCTTACATGGATTGATTCATTAAGTTTAACAATGCCATAGATGTATGCTGCAAGCCCTACAAGATCCTCCTCAACTTGCTGAGGAAGCATGTTCAGCAACTCCGTATCACCATGTTCTTCCAGCCTGTGAAGAAGACGTTCAAAAAAACCTCTGGAAACTCCCAAGATGCCTCAAGAAGATCCTGAAGAAGGGATTTTTTGTTTTGTTTTACAGCATATCAAGCACAATGGGTTATTTAATGCCAACAAAATTTCCTTTTTTTTTTTCAAAAATGTATAGCTGGTAATATTTTATGCCACAAAACAAAACAAAAACCAAACTATACATTTTTTAAAATATTAACTTCAATGGGTTATTTAATGCTGACAAGATTTTTTTTATTTCTGGCAATATTTTCTTTTTTCAAGTATTTATTGCTGATACTAATTTTATTTCAAAGTATTTCTGGCATTAAAATCTATTTTTACACTTTCATAGTGTTTTGAGTCAGGTTGTGGGGTCAACTATTTGCCCATAGGTGGGACCCTAACAGGTGTTACCACACTGGGACAGGGTGGACCTGGAAACAACAGCAATTAAGAGGTGGTTCCATGCTGCTCAAAACCTCCTGATCAGAGGCTTTGCTATTGGACATAGTTTATCGTCATACCCAGAACGTCCAAAGAAGGGGAGGTAGCTCACCCAGAGGATATGTAACTCCTCTCTTTTGCAGTGCAATCATATCATCCTCGCCATTCACCATACTGCACAGCTAATTCATCATCTTTATTTTCAATCAACATTTATAAATGATGAGTACCCATATGTCCGAGTACCCATATAATTTCTTTATTATTAGGTATTTTTGTTTTTATCTGTTACTACTGTGTGACACGATAACTAGGTGTATATTAAGGTGGATTTGTAAAATATGTGTTTCGTTTAACAAAAGTACCAAGGGAAAAAGAAAAGGAAAAAAATAAATAAATAAACGCTTTTTTTCTTTTATAAGTAAATTTGTGGAAGAGAAAAGAGCATCAGATTACTGTTAAATCCTACCAGTCTTCCAATAAAATATTTGATTAAGTGATTTAATGTGATAAAACCTAAAACGTTTAGGAAATAGATTTTAGATGACCAGGTCAAAAACTGTCTTTACTGTATCTCGACAACACATTAAGGAAATAAAGAAAAGATAATAGAATTTTTCCCTTCTCCAGGGAATAAAAAAAAAAAACGCCTGGTTACTGAGAAAGTGCCAGGGCTATAAAAACATCCAACGGCCTTCACACGAAATCCTGGAAAATACATCTTTGGAGGCTGAGTGCAGACAGGATGACCGCGGGATGTTTACACATCAAAGGAAGCAAAATTTAAGTACCTTGAAATTTTGAACTTACAGTCGCCAATGCTTATCTTTTGTTTTCCCCCAGTGATCTAGTGGACTTCCGATTATTTTTCCGAGCCAAGCAGTTCAGCTGGGTGTGTGCTTGAAGTAGCTACGTGTGTCAGGCACACTGAAGAAGTGAAACTCCATTCATCTGAGTCGGTCGGTTCGGCATTGGATCTCCATTAGTTAGAGCTGAGTGTCACATTGCCTGCCCCAACTGCAAGACCAAGTCTGAACGAAATAAAGCACCGATTAAACTCATCTAAGTTGTGGAAGTTCGTTCCTTCAATAGTTTATCTTGTGCCCCCAGCAACATTACAGCGTTGAGAACGGCCACGAGAGAAATTGCATGGAGCTCACCAGGGGTGTTACAATTGGTGCCGTGGTAACCCAGGATTCAGAACCAAAGAAAGAAAGGGGAACCCGTAATCAACAAGCACTGATTCACTTAAGGTAAGCCAAATTCTTTACTCCCTAATTTCCCATATTCTTGGTATTGCTTTTGAATTTTTTTTCTCTTTCTTTTGCCACTTGTTAGAATTGTAATAGTTTAGTATGGATAGGATTCATGTTATCAGATCAAGTGTGTCGAGAATAATTGTATTTAAAGGTAGATCTTCCGAATTCCAGGCTTGGGTTGAGGCCATAAAAAAAAAAAGTAGAATACACAAGCTTTCGCAGGCAGAGATAGTTAATGTGGCCTAAGACTACTCAGATGGGTAGTATCAGAATATATAGGGCTGTATTCAGAGGATCATCCAGAATGTAGTTGGGATGAACTTTTGAAACAGCTAACTCATCAATATGGTGATTGTACTAGTGCAGCTAATGCTGCAAGGACTTTAATTAAGGTTAGACAAAAAGGAGAAACTCTGCCAGAACTAATGAGTAGGATTCTAGGACTGGCTAAGATAGCGTATAAGGACGCAGTTCAACGTGAGGGCGAGGTAATTCAGATGCAGTTGGCTGATTTTTTCATGGACGCAATTGAAAACTCGTTCGTGAGAAAGGACACAGCCAGGGCATACCCAACTACTCTGACAGAGGCATTTAATGCAGCACAGCAGAGCCTTAGGCTGCACGAAAGGCTGGCAACCTCTCGGGAGCAAGGTGATGGAAGATATGTAGGACCTCCCCAGAATGATGGGGGACGGTGGAGGTACGGTGGGACAGATCACCATTGGGGAAACCATACCGCACAGAGGATCTGGACAGAGTCACGCCCAGTTCCTGGCAGACCGGGATGCTGGGGGTGGTTGGCTGGGGCACCTGGTGAGGGAATGTGCTCGTCAGGAGGGCCCCTTACATTGCCAGAAAAGAAACCGAGCGACAACGGGAAATGCGGAAGGGCCACCCGAGGGATGTAAGGGTGGCCGAAGTTATGTGTTGCTCAGCCAAGGTACTGAAGCAACTTGTGATGTGCTGGAGGCAAATACATTACAGGCATTATTAGATACAGGGGCATGCATATCAATTTTGAGGTTAAAAGATTTTAAGGCATTAAACCAAAAAAGTAGGAGACTCGAAGCTGCAGATATGAAGATAATTCAGGCGGACGGACGAGAAATAAGGATAACCGGTGCGATATGCCTGCCTATAAGTGTGGGAGGGGTATCCACTATGCAGGAGCTCCGATGAATGAAGAAGTGGTCGTTCTTACTACTAAAGACATTGTTTTGCCGCCGCGCACGGCTATTGCATGTAACGGAAGGCTGTCACCAGCAGAAAACCTAAGGCAAGGAATATATCAGGTAACTCCAAATGATAAAGGTTACTTCAAGGAAGGGGAAATTACGTTATGCGAATCGGTGGTCGAATATAGGGACACTAATGACATCCCAATAATGCTAGGAAATGCCACGAACACAATGATAAAAATAGAGAAAGGGGATCAGATAGGAAGAGCAACGCCCACGACTATCATAAGGCAACAGGTGAGCAAGAGACATTTAGCGCATGTTCAGGTAAACTCGATAGTAAACGAGGAGGAAATACTGGCACCGCCTGAACACATGGGGAGCATAAGGTGACTAATACTTAAGAATAAGGATGTGGTGGCTAACTCTGATAAGGACTTGTGTCGGACACAAACAGTGCAGATGGAGATTGACACAGGGGATCACCCACCAATAAAATTAAAACCGTATCGGACACTGATACACAAAGGTCAACTGGTGGAGGATGCAGTCAATGATATGCTGGAATCAGGGGGTGATCGAATGCTCTAAATCCCCTTGGAGTTTTCCAATAGTAGTAGTCAGAAAGAAAGATGGAGGACATAGGTTTTGTGTCGATTTTAGGGCCGTGAATAAAAATCACGAGGCCCATGGCCTACCCCTTGCCAATGATTGATGATATCTTGGCTTTGTTGGGAAAATCGAAATACTTTTCTAAACTTGATCTAAGATCAGGATATTGGCAGGTAGCTTTAGACAGAAATGACTGAGAAAAGACAGCATTTGCATGCCACGTGGGTCCGTATCAGTTTAGAGTAATGCCATTCAGACTCGCCAATGCCCCAGGAATTTTTCAGCAACTTATGTCAGTAGTTTTGGGGGGTTGGAGCAATTTGCAATGGCTTACTTGGACGACATATTGATTTTCTCAGCCAGTGAAAGTGAACACCTTCAGCACTTGCAGATTGTTTTTTCCCAATTGCGGAAACACGGGTTAAAGATTAAGCTATCTAAGTGCCAATTCATGCATAAAGAAACAAGGTACTTGGGATACATAATCAACGAACAGGGGGTTAAACCAGATATGGATAAAGTTGAGGTGATCAGGGCAATGCCTGCACCAAAAACGATTTGGCAGGTTAGTGGCAATAGGGTATACCAGAGATTCATTCCGGCATTCTCAAGGATAGCCACACCACTTATAGTATTGACAAAAAAATATGCCAGGTTCAAATGGACGGAAGATTGCCAAAGATCCTTTGATGCCCTGAAGGAACAGCTGACTGCTGTCCCCCTATTGGCTTATCCAGATCTGAATAGGCCCATGATACTGTACACTGATGTGAGTGATCAGTGCATTGGGGCATGTCTGACCCAGCCCTGTCCAGACAAGGATGGCCCCGTGCCAGGGATACCAGAAGAGGTACCCATCTACTTTTTATCACACCGGATCTCCCCTACTCAGCAGAGGTGGCCTGTGATCAAGAAAGAAGCCTATGCCATAATCTATGCATTACAAAAACTAGACTATTATCTGAGTGAAGTGAAGTTTATAATCAACACTGACCATAAACCCCTACAGTATTTATTTGAAGTGGAACTTACCAACAGGAAAATACAACAATGGGCCATTAATTTGAGCGGGTATAATTGTAAAATAGAGTATTTGGCGGGGAGGGACAATACATGCGCCGATCTGCTGTCTCGAATCCCTCGGGCGTTAGAAGAGGAATCTGTAAATATACCTGAGGTGGATGACAGCGTACCAGATAAATGTGATTGACTCACAGCGAATTGAGAATCGAACCGGCTTAGAGGAACTGAAGACTCGAGTGACATTGAAGAGGACCGACCCCCCCGAAATATTCTGCAAGTACGAAATGGATGATGAAATTAAGAATCTAAAGGAAGCGATAGAGGCAGGGCAGGTAACTGAAGCATGTGCATGAAAATACCTAATACAAGAAGATAGGCTATATTATCTCTCCGACAGGGATGTGGAAGTGAGGCCCCGGCTGTACGTAGCTAGATCACTCCGACGTAGGATACTAGCACAGCACCACGACACCCTAGGACACATGGGCATAGATAAAACGTACGGACTTATCAGTAGGAAATATTACTGGCTGGCTCTGTACAAAGTGACTGCATATGTGAATAGCTGCATCACATGTCAGGTCAGAGCCGATAAACATAAGATAGGACCTCTTGTAGAAACGGACACTCCAGCCTATCCATTTGAGAAGGTTAGCTTAGATATTTCAGGTCTGCATGCTGAAACTCCTCGCGGAAACAATTACATAGTCAGCTTTGTCGACTGGCCAGAAGCTTATGCCATAAAAGATAAAAAGCTCAGACAGTAGCCAATTTCATTCTGACAGATATTCCCAAGATATGCCCCCCCCCTTAGAGTTAGTGACAGATAATGGAACCGAAAACGTCAATGAGATAATGAGGGAGACTCTCAACAGTTTGAATATAAAGCACATAACAACATTTCCATAACACCCACAGAGCAACGCAAAAGGTAGAACGCTTCCACTGATCCTTAGGTGATATTTTAGCTAAATTTGCAATGGGGGAGAATGAGAACTGGGATCGGTATTTAACTCAAGCATTAGCTGCAGTGAGATTTTCTATGTGTGAGACAACAGAATACTCGCCATATTATATGCTATTTGGACGCGACCGGGAAGGTAAAGCCTCTCTTCTCGACCTGTGCTTTACCTCCATCCCCGAATCCTGCAGTGCCTTGCAACTCTGCCCTCTTGGTAACTCTGATCATGCAGTAGTATCAGTTAACATCTCCTTCAACTCCACCCCCTATAAGAACCTCCTACCACTAGAACTTCGTTCTACTATCAACGAGCTGACTGGGACGCGTTCCGTGATTTCCTCCACAATGTCCCCTGGGATGGAGTCTTTAAGCTCCCCGTCCAAGAATGTGCTTCTGAGGTCTCTTCCTGGATTAAAGCTGGAATCGACGCTTTCATCCCATCAAGGAAATATAGGGTCAAGTCGCGCTCCCCCCCCTAGTTCTCGGCTGCTTGCTCAGCCGCGATCATATATAGGAACCACTACTTCCACCTATTCGTAGCGACATGTCTGACTGCAATAGACGTCTCTTTCCCTCCGCCCGTAACGAATGTAAGCGTGTCCTCAACGATGCTAAGTCACTATTTGCGGCTCGGATGAAGGAACGTATTGCATCTCGCAAATTTGGCTCCAAAGATTATTGGCATCCCTGCAAGAGCGTATTGAACAATTGCAAACCCTCTATACCTCCTTTATTCAACCAGTTCAAAGACCTAACCTCCTCTACCTTCTACAAGGCTGAATGCTTTGCTCGGAAATTTTCATTCAACTCGACTCTTCCGGTGTACCCATACCCGACTTCCCTCTTAGAACTGAGGCCATATTGAGTGGGTTAAACATAACCCCATCTTTGGTACTGGCCGTTATCTCCAATTTAGACCCCCACAAGGCTAGTGGTGGAGACGGGATACCAGCCATTGTCTTGAAGAAATGCGTGCCCACCCTTTCTAAACTATACAACTACTGCCTCAAGGAATTTTGTTTTCCTAACTGCTGGAAGTCCTCTCCAATCGTTCCTGTCTTCAAGAACTCCGGCGACCCCTCTGACCCTTCCAACTACCGTCCTATCAGTCTCCTTCCCCTCTTCGGCAAAGTCTTCAAAGCCCTAATCAATACCGGGGTGGTTAACCACCTCACATCCCATAATCTGCTCTCAGACAAGCAACATGGTTTTCCACTTTGCCCGATCTACAACCGATGTGCTTACGGCCATCACTGAAACAGTCTACTGAGCTCTTCAAAATAACGGGGAAGCACGAGCCGTGGCACTAGACATCTCGAAAGCATTTGATAGGCTTTGGCATTACAGGTCGATTATATAACCTAATACGATCATTCCTGTCAAACCGTGAATTGAAGGTCGTTCTTAACGGATTCTCCTCCAGTTCCTATCCCACGAACGCAGGTGTTCCTCAAGGCTCCATCCTAGGCCCCACTCTATTCCTTATCTACATAAATGACCTTCCTGATGCCATAACTTCCCAAGTTGGCATCTACACGGATGACACCACAATTTATTCCTGCCTCAAAAACAAATCTAGTCTCGCTGACAAAACTCACCTGGCTGTGCGTCTCAAAAAGGACCTCCAATCGATTGCGAACTGGGGCATGAATTGGCTGGTCAACTTCAACGCTTCTAAGACAAAACTGCTCTCTATTAATCACCAGAGAGATCCTTCCCTTCCTGGATATGCATTGTAGTTGGCCCTGCCTTCTCGTCTAGTCACTTTCTCACAGACGCGCCATCGCCTCCCTCTGTCTGTTCTACAAATACTTTCACCTGTTGAAACCACGGAGACCCAAGGGACAGAGAACCCTGAAACTGATCCTGAGAAAGCAACCCAGGCAGAGGAATGGTTGCAATTAACGGCCGTATGATTGGAGGTTTAAAAAAAAACAAAAAAAAACTGATATTCCATATTCCTTCTAATGGACAGGGTGCTCCAGGAGCATGCACATAAAGAAAAAAATGTGTGTACTTGGAAAAAAAATAAAAGGAAGGGAGAGAGCAAAAAACATACGTAAAAGAAAATGGTTATTGTACGTATGCAAGGTAATTTATGCTAAGTCTGGGGGTATCATCACAAGACTGTTTTTTGTGAATACAAAGGGGGAGGGGATCACAGTGTGTGTGTGTGTGTGTGTATATATATATGTGTGTGTGTGTGTGTATATATATATATATGTGTGTGTGTGTACCTTTTGTGACTGCTACTGGTAAAGCTGTAAACCAGTACAACCTGTTTCAGCCAACAGAGTTTAAACTCTATGATGAAAAAAAAAACAAAAAAACTTGCAACCTCATTAGGTGTCCAGTCATCTTGCGTATGTTTGTAATTGGGCAAATGCTTAAAGGAGTAGAGAGGGTGCCATATGTGTCATACAAGCATGTTGTATTGGCCTGTTGATGTGCAGATATCTCTACAAAGCCCTATGGTGATAGAGGTGTAGCAACATGTGCAGGCTTGATGGGCTGGGAGCACATAGATAATCCCAAAGCTGCCTATGTGCAGATTTGTGACTAACATCACTGTTTCAGTAGTTGAATTGCAGCATCCTTTGGTGGATTCCTTAGCATCTGAGCAGAGCCTTTGTCAAGGAAAAACTGCTCACCCATGAATTTGAGAAGGGTCTAGAAAAGGTGACTTAAACAAAATTTCTGTTCTTTTTTTCAAGCTGGCCAGCTTCCTGCAGCCAGTGGCTGTTTGTCTTTGCAGGCAAAATACAAAAGTCAAAAACAAGTCAAATTTTAATCATCAGAGACACTTCATGAAAGTTGGTTATTGTGTGATAGTGTTTGTCGTTGCCACGTTAAAACATAAGAAAGCAGTGTGAAAAATGGAAAAGTGACCCAGACTTAGGGGGGCAATGTGCACTGGCTAGTGAAAAAGTAGTTTTTGCAAATAACTGAATTTGTAACTGAGTTTTCCTGGACGAAAAGGCTCAAGGTAGCAGGCGCAGATAAGACAAGGAGAATAGAGGAACCACCCACTGTTATATTTTCGTAAAAAAAAAAAAGAATAAAAAAGGAAACTAGCTTTCTTGTCCACGTGACTTTTCACATGTTCCCATTCCTCTTTAAAAGCTGCGTTCTTCTTCCTTTTCATTCTGAATTCTTTCCTTTGTTGATTACTGACGGCTGTGAATTAAGTTCAGTAAAGCCTTAAGAAAAGGTTATTCTATCCTTGCTTTCTTCTCTTTACTACGTATCAATTTACTGAACTTAACTCCTCATGGACAAGATTATTCGTCTGGACAAGTTTGATATATCTTCTGCAGACCCTCAGGCTAGCAAGCTCTGGAGACTATGGTACCGTAATTTTAATTATTACTTATCAACTATTGCTTCTTTAAACCCGGACAAACTCGGTCCTTTATTTAAACATCGGTGCTACCGTTGCTGATGTTATCGAGGGTTGTTCTGGACTTGAATATGCTGTTGAATTTCTGAAAAGTGTTTATGACAAGTCTCCAAGTGTTATTCATGCTAGACATTTGTTGTCTACACGTCTGCAGCAGGAAAATGAGTCTGTAGACCAATACCTTCAGGCCTAGAATTGACTTGCTGCTGACTGTTGCTTCCAAGATGTTACTGCTACTACTTACAGGGATGAATCTGTCCGTGATGCATTTATACGTGGTCTCCAGTCCCCCGTAATACGTGCCAGACTGCTTGAAAATGATACGCTAACTCTTAGGGAGGCTACTCAATGTGTTAGAGCCTTAGAACAGGCTCACTTTCGTGCTGAATCATACGCTTCTCAGATTGGATCAGCCGCTGCTACTACCACTAGGACTAAAAATGTGTTTACTGATTCTGCCGAGGAGGCTACTTCCACTACTATTACTAAAAATATGCTTTCTGACTTAACTGATTCTCATACGGAGTGTGACTGTACAATTGTCTGCTGTCCTTGCTTGTGGCAAGTGCTACAACTGTGGAGGTAAACGTCACTTTAAGGATAATCGTCGCTATTGTCCTGCCCGTGATATATCGAAACTGTGGCAAACTCGGTCATTTTTCTAAAGTTTGCCGTTCTACCATGCCGGCACCTTCACATTCTACCTCAGCTATTATAGTAGCCCGTGCTAAAGACGATGATAGGTCTCCTCCAGTTACTAAAACTTTAGAATTAAAAGGAAAGAGATTAACTGCCCTCATAGACACCGGTAGTTCTGATAACTTTATCAGTGCCCATATTGTTAAAACAATGAAACTACTTCTAAACGGAATTCCAGAATTTCCATGGCATTATGGGATAACACCAGTTATCCCATCTACAACAACATTGAAACAAGCGCAAGTTTCCTCCCTTTCTTCCACACTTTCGTGTAATATTGTTTCACACCCCCTTCCTGCCTCTTTCAGTCAGACATAGTAGTAAACTGTTTTTGTTAACTTCAAGCTACCTGCTATTCCTTCTTATGCAAATTAGATTTTTGAAATCTTCCCGCGAAATTTCTGTGATGTCACGGACAAAACTGTTGGTTCAAAAGTCAGTTGTGATCCAGACTCGGACCTAAGCAGAGACTCATTTATCCATGTCGATATTTAAGGTTGACAGACAGGGATATTCTTACTTACGAACAAACATTTTTCGTCTCCCTGGCCTCGCCGTAAACAACTCCACAAGACCATGAAACTCGCTTCAAACATTCTTCGTTTCTCCTGGCTAGATGCCCACAGCAATCCAGAAAAATTTCCAGCAGCCAATTCAATGCCTCACCAAAAACTCTGAGACGACCGAACATTCTTTCTAACTATGAACCTGAACACAAAAGAAAAAACACAAAATCACAAGTCCTTCTTCGAGACGATGCAAACACCGATAATTAATTCTTCGTCCCTTTTGCCTCGTCGTAAATCTGCTTTGAACCCGTACCAAAAAAAATATACATAACATTTCACTCACACTAACAAAAACTCGCAGTGAGTATTTTTCTTTGTATGTATAATATTCCGTGTCGATTGACTTTCCTGGAACCTTCTTCTTCAAGAACTTTTCCCGCCTTAGCCATCTTGCATTCCTATTTTGGCGCGGAACCCTTTTTCCAAATTTACTTGTTTCTATCTAATTAAAGTTACACATGTTTTATAAACAGACGTCTTTCTCATTTTATTCCGGCTATCTCTTTGATGTTTATTAATTTATGCACTTGTTGATTGACCCCTTTCCTCTCACTGTTCATTCACGCATTTTCATTTTTTATTTTTTTTATACATTGCTTGTGGACACAGTAGTTTAGTGTGGTGTCAGGCACAAGACCACTTCGAAATAAACCAGCACTGCACGCTGCCAGGTCCGCAACATTGATTGGTGACCTCCCGACGTGATTGAACATGCAGTAAGATTGGCGAACTTGCTGACATACTTCTGACCAATAAGATTGGTAACATACCAACTTGAATTTTGAGGAACACTTTATTTCGTATATGAAAGACAGGTCATTTTCTTTCGGGTCAGATTTTTAAACCTAAACGTGCATAATTTTGATAGCCAGCATGACGTCTGAAGCCGGAGAGTTCTCCGAGACCTTTATACTATTATCTGTTAAATGCCTCCCGACATTTAATCCAGGGAGAAGGCTATATGGAATAACACATTAATTCCATCTATATTTTACGCGCGCGCGAGTTTCCTCCCTTCCTTTCACACCCGTGCGTGTGTGCGCGCGGTTTTCACCCCTTTCTTCCTCTCACAGCTAGACATAGCAGTAACCTTCGCTAGCTCCTACTGATGAACTCAGACTAACAGATTTTGAATTTTTTTCCCGCACGTTTTGCGGTGTCTCAAAACGGCCAGCGATTGCAAACCAGTTGCTTCCCGATCTTCAACCTGACTAGACGGGCAACTCATTTATTCCGTGCCCTTAACCCATATGCTGGCCGGAATATCTTATCTCAACAATGTCGACCTCACACTTTACCAAGACTTCTTCTCGTCTTGACGTTACCCGAGGTCAACCAGTTGCCTCACGACTTTCAACCTAACTAGACGGGCAACTCATTTATTCCGTGCCCTGAACCCATATGCGGGCTGGAATATCTTATATCAACGATGTTGACCCCACACTTATTTACCAAGATTTCTTCTCATCTTGATGTTACCTGCAGGTCAACCAGTTGCTCCGTTTTCGACCAGAAAACGTTTGAGACCCATCGTTCGAGACGCGACACAGTCGCAAGCAGAACTTACCCCTCGTCAGTGAACCAGTAAATACAGACAGGGATATCTTATTGACGAACAAACTTGCTGCCCGCAGGTCAGACCTTCTCCGTTTTCAACCAGAAGACGTTAGAGACACACGACACAGTCGTGAGCAAAAACTTCATATTCAACAGGTGACTTACATTTATCCCTCGTCAGTCAACAGTAAATACAGACAGGGATATTATTACCTTCGAACAAACATTTTTCGTCTCTCTGGGCTCAAAGAAACAACTCCACAAGACCATGAAACCGCTTCAAACATTCTTCGTTTCTCCTGGCTAGATGCCCACAGCAATTCTGTAAAATTTCCAGCAGTCAATTCAATGCCTCACCAAAAACTCTGAGACGACCGAACATTCTTTCTAACTATGAACCTGAACAAAAAAAATACCACACACTTACAACGCCAAAAAAAAAAAATCCACAGTGAGTACTCCTTTCTATCTGTGCGCACATCCTTTTTCCAGAACCTTATAAAACTCTTTTTCCCGCCTTAGCCATCTTGCATTCCTATTTTGGCGCGGAACCCTTTTTCCAAATTTACTTGTTTCTATCTAATTAAAGTTACACATGTTTTATAAACAGACGTCTTTGTCATTTTATTCCGGCTATCTCTTTGATGTTTATTAATTTATGCACTTGTTGATTGACCCCTTTCCTCTCACTGTTCATTCACGCATTTTCATTTTTTATTTTTTTTATACATTGCTTGTGGGCTCGGTAGTTTAGTGTGGTGTCTGGCACAAGGCCACTTCGTAATAAATCAGCACTGCACGCTGCCGGGTCCGCAACAGCATCATCTGCCATTTCCCTCAAACTATCTGAATATTGTACTGAGGACATTATATTCATAACCATTGAAGATAAACAAATTGACTTTACAGTACTTCCTGATTCCTGTATGGATATTATACTCGGAGTGCCCTTCTTAAAATTACACCAGAGTATCACTATTTCTTTTGGTAGATCTCAGGATATTCTAAAAATCTGTGCTTTAACCAAGATCAGTTGTGCTCCTGTTAAGTTGTTCCGAAACTTGACTCCTGACTGCAAATCTATTGCTACTAAATCCCGAAATTACTGTGCGGATGCTCGGTTCATTGAAAAAGAAATTCTACAACTGCTTGAGGATGATATAATTGAAACAAGTTACTCTCCGTGGTGTGCTCAAATTGTAACTTCGTCACCTAATAAAAAGAAACGATTGGTAGTCGATTTCTCCCAGACTATTAATCGGTTCACCTTACTTGATGACACCCCTTGCCTTGAATTGAAGATCTCGTAAACCAAATAGCCCAGTATCGTATCGATAGTATAATTGACTTGTCTAAAGCATACTATCAGATTGAAATTTGCCCTGAAGATCGCTCCTATACGGCCTTTCAAGCTGGAAATCATCTGTACCAATTTAAACGAATACCCATGGGTGTTACTAACGGGGTTTCTGCCTTTCAGCGATTTATGAATTCTTTCATTTTTGATAACAAATTATCTGGAACCTTTTCGTATATAGATGATATAACTGTTTGCAGTAAAACCCAGGAGGAGCATGACGTCAATTTGGAATGTTTCTTAAAGGCTGCCTCGACATACAACCTTGAAATAAATCAGGAAAAATCAGAGTTTTCACTTCGTTCTATTAACGTGCTTGGATATCAAATTTGTAACGGAACTATCCAACCCGATCCTGAGCGTTTGAAGCCACTTTTGCAAATGCCCCCTCCTTCCGACTCAAATTCGTTAAAAAGGTGTCTTTGTATGTTTGCTTACTATGCGAAATGGATACCTAAATATTCATGCAAAATTCGTCCACTGGTCGAAAATAAACAATTCCCTATGCCTCCTATAGTTATAAATTCTTTCGAAAAACTTAAGACATTGCCGAGTCATCTGTAAAAGTTATTGATGATGAATTGCCATTTACTATTGAAACTGAAGCCTCAGAAAAGGCTATTGGAGGCACTCTTTTACAAGTTGAGCGACCTTAACATTTTCTCGGTCGCTAAACCCCTCTGAAATACAACTTCATATAGTTGAATAAGAAGCATATGACATAGTCGAATGCGTTTGTAAATGGAGAGACCTCCTTGCTGGGAAACATTTTACTATTATTACTGATCAACAAGCTGTATCTTTTATGTTTAAACCGGCTAATCGCGGAAAAATAAAAAACAATAAAATTATATGGTGGCAAATGGAACTTCTTCCCTTTTCATACGACATAAAACACTGTCCTGGAAATGAAAACACAGTTGCAGATACCTTATCCAGAGTGTGTGGTGCTGCTGCTTCTTCCTTGAAGGAACTTAAATCGATACACGATTCCTTAATACATTCTGGGGTACAGCGCTTTTGGCATTTTGTAAGGTCTCAGAATATGCCGTATTCACTTGATGAAGTCCAATGTGTGACTTCTGAATGTACGACCTGTGCCAAAATAAAACCCCAATTCTTCGATTCTGCTAGTAATGTTCTGATCTGTTCTACTGCGCCATTTCAGCGTCTTTCCATAGACTACAAAGGGCCTGTCCCGGTATCTCTGACAGGTTACCGATATATATTTACTGTCATCGACGAATATAGTCGATTTCCCTTTGCCTTTCCTTGCCGCAAACTGCTATTCAGTGCCTGACAAGTATTTTCTCCATTTTCGGGCTTCCCTCGTTCAGACACTCCGATCGAGGAACTTCGTTTATGTCAGGAGAATTTAAACAATTTCTAACACGACTTGGAATTGGATGCAGTAATACTACTGCTTACAACCCTAGAGGCAATAGCCAATGCGAACGTTACAATGGCATAATTTGGAATACCATATTATTGGCCCTGGAATCGAAACAGTTACCAATTAGTGCTTGGCAGGATGTTCTACATGATGTGTTAAATGCTATCCGCTCCCTGCTATGTACCACTACGAATGCAACCCCCCAACGAACGAATGTTCAATTTTGAAAGGCGGTCCCCCACCGGTACTGCGTTGCCTGTTTGGCTCTGTGAGCCTGGGGAGGTATTATTAAAACGATTCGGTGGCAAAGGTAAATATGACCCTATCGTTGAGGTGGTGGAACTCCTTGAGGCCAACCCTACGCATGCATCACTGACGAGGTTGGTGAGAGAGGAAATTCCCCAAAGTTTTGATGCAAGCCAGACGGGATTCACTGAAATGCTCTTACCTTACTATACCTCTCATGCTTTTGGGTGAATGTCCATAAATACGAATGGGTGGAGCAAATACGAATGGGTGGAGGCCCACGTGATTATCTGTCAACGAAAGCCTTCAAGTGCAGCTTTGTGACGAACCTTACCAAAAACAGCAAACTAGATTTTGCAAGGTCAAAAATAATAGAACTTCCGATTTAGACATGGGTTGGGCTGAATTGTATGTGAACTCTGATATAAACCAATTATTGTATGGAGGAGTGATATAAAAACAGTATTTATTTTTGTTCAATTTATTCGAGTGTTATTTTTTTCCCTGGATGTCTTCACCCCGCTTGGACCAGCCCAACATAAAGATAACTGCAACAATTCGATCTTGGCCTACTCATGATCAAACTTAAATCACAATGTGGGATAGGGCAGGTCTGATGTTGAACCGATCTTCATCAATCAGCCACAGTGTTGAAAGTCTTGGAGGGTGTTGCACGATTACACTTGGAATGTGACCTGAACGCCAAACTGCCATTGTAGCAAAGGAATTATCAAGGTACAATATTGACATAGCAGCTTGCTCTCTGAGACCTGCTTTAGAATCAACTGATGGAAAAAAACCACAGGCTACACTTTCTATTGGAAAAGTAAGTCTGCAGGTGAGAAACATGAGTGGGGTGTGAGGTTTGCGATAAGATATTATTTTGTTGTGCATCTGACAGTGATCGTCAATCATTTTTATCAATAGTGGCATTATATTTCCAAACAAATTCAGGATGCCTACAATTGTAAAGACTCCAAGGTAATGTATGGACTTATAAGAAAGGACTTTGGGCCTCAGTCAACTGTAACTCCACTGAAAACTAAGGACAGAACCAATCTTCTTAAGGATTCCAAAAACATATGGAATTCCTGTTGAGGTGTTATTAAATGGAGGAAATGAAATGGCAAGAAGAATACACCATCTAATTTCAGACATAGGGAATGGCACACGTGTCCATCAGGACTGGATCAATGCCATTCTTTTGTCCCTGTATAAAAGGAAAGATAAAAAATCAGATTGTAGCAACTACAGGGAAATAAGCTTGAAGCTGCTGGAAAATCTTGCTCAATCGCTTCCAAAGTCACATCTGTTCTGAAGTGATACCAGAGAGTCAATGTGGCTATCGCACTAGTAGATGCACAATAGACATGATCTTCACAGCCTGACAACTGGTAGAAATGTGCATTGAACACTGTCCTACTCTACCAAGTCTTCATTGACCTATGGCGTTTGATGCTGTGAATAGAAATGCCTTGTGGACAATTCTAAGAAAACTAGGTTGCCTCCTGAATTTGTCAGGCTCTTTGAAGAGCTACATAACAACATGAAAGTTAGGTTGAACTTCAATGGTACTCTGTCTGAACCAATTTCTGCTGAGAATGGTGTGAAGCAGGGCGATATACATGCACCTTCTTTATTTTCCAACTTTGTTCACACATGCCTTTAGAAACTGTAGCATTGGTGTTTATTTGCTGGCTATGTGGCAAGGATGAGTGATGATCATATACCAAAAGTTCTTTTGTATAGTCAACTCCATAGTGGTCATAGAAATGTTACTAGACCTTGGTTCAGGTAAAAAGAAAAACTGAAGAGCAAACTTTCTTGTGTCAACATTCCATTCAAGAACTTTGAAGAGGTAGCTATGAAGAGATCAGAGTATTGTTCCAGCTGCAATTCAGGAATAATGCACCATCAAGCAAGAAAGTATCATTTGACTGCGTAAAACACGAAAGTGAAATAACAGTGTTCCTGCTACACTCGCATGCAATACTTTCTCCTGTAATGTTTGTGGTCTTTTGTGCAATTCTTGAGCCAGCCTCAAAAGTCATGCCCATCATAGGCATGCAGATAATTAGTAGGTGGTCGTTGGAACCTCATAGGTCGAACTCAACAGGAGAGTGTATTATATATCAGCTCCCAACTAAAGGTTAAGCACTCTGAACCTTTATTTTTAAATAAGAATCTTAAAAATATGGAAAAATTAAATTTCGGCATTTCTCTGAAAAACATTCCAAACACAAACAAACGGAATTATTTAGTAAAACTTATGCAAAAATAGAGGAATTAATAAGAAGGATGGGAGGAAAGCATTTTTCTTTCTTCAAGGGAATAACTCAGCAAAAGAACCTGAAGTTTATTGCTTCAAAAGCAAAAAAGTAGCACCATTTAACAAAAGGTTGTTTGAATTTGAAATGTACAATCTCCTTTTAATAAATATATAAATATATATATATATATATATATATATATATATATATGTGTGTGTGTGTGTGTGTGTGTGTGTGTGTGTGTGTGTGTGTGTGCATGTATGACAACAATGTAAATTAGATAACATTAAGAGAACCAGTAAAAATATCACTGATAAATTAAAGATAAGTGATAGAGTAGGCAAACTTGCTGAAAAGGAATGCTACATCACTATTAAGGACCACAAACCAGACTTTGAGGAAAACCCTACTACCAGAATGATAAACCCAACCTGACTTGACATCGGAAAAATAAGCAAAAGAATCCTAGAAAGGATTACTAAGCAATTTAAGGATTACCTTGGATTGACACACTGATTAATACCAAAAAAGTCATCAAATGGTTTACCAGTATCAACAAGTTTGATTGCACCCTAATACAGTTCAATATTGTGGATTATTACCAGTCAATATCAAGAAATCTATTCACAACAGCCCTAGAGTTTGCTATTATATATTCAGACCTAACAGAAGAAGAAATGAACATAATTCTTAATGCAAAAAAATCTGTCCTCGTTCACAATGGGGACCAATGGATTAAAAACACTGAAGACCATTTTGACATTACCATGGGATCTTTAGACTCTGCAGAGTCTTCTGACCTTGTCGGTCTATTTATATTATACAACCTAACTGTGCACCATGAATTAGACATTAAGGACATCAGGCTATACAGGGATGATGGGCTCATGGTAGTGAGGAGTTCCACAAATTTTGAAATAGATAAAATTACAAAGATAATACATAATGAATTCAGAAAACTAAATTTTAAAACTACAGTTAACACAAAATTGAAAAGTGTAAACTTCCTCAACATGAGTTTAGACTTAATGAACAACATATACCTACCTAACAGAAAGCCTAACACTAACCCCTTGTATGTACACCCCAGGTCAAACCATCCTCCATCCACAATTAAGCATATACTCTCATCAATCAAGAAAAGAATCAGCATGAACTCCACAAATGAAAAAATATTCCAGAAACACAGTAATTTTTATAACAAAGCTCAAAAAAAAAAAAAAAAAAAAAGTGGATACAAACACACTAATTTCAATTATATAAAAAACAATAGTACAAACCAGAAGAAAAACAGAAAAAGAAAACTTATTTGGTATACATCCACCCCCATTCAACCAAATATTTAGCAATAAGCTAGGACAAAAATGAAAACAAGTCTGTTCCCTCCAATTACCAAGTGGCGCTAAAAGTGCTCGGAAATTCTAACTGTTCTATCATGCAAATTATTAGTCAGCCTCAATTTTTCTCTATGCCATGGTAGTTTCATGTCTAATTTGAAAATATTCCTGACGAAAATGCGGCTACCATGCAGATTCTCCTAGCGCCTGTGACCTTGGGTCATACCAAGATGGCAGCGCCCATGAAACGAACAGTCTGCGGAAGATGTTTTGGCAGAAATATTTGCTGACGATGACTCTGAATCAGATTGATTTAGTGAAAATTCTGATGATCTCAAGTATGTGCGGGAGGATGGTAATGGTCATGAAAGTGAAACTGATGGAAATATTAGTGATGATTTGAGCGATCACGGTGATGTTGACATGAATGTTCATCATGCCAAGGTGATGGTCAGCCCGTAGGCGTAGGCGCTGCTGGTGTAGTAAATAATGCAATGCCTGCAGCACCTGCTGTGCATAGGCCTGGCCTTGATGATCCTGGTAATACTCCACAGCCGGCTCCAGTCCGTGGTAGACGAACTAAGGGCAGGAGAAATCAAAATCAAGTGGGGGACTGGACAAATATTGACAGACTTCCACATGTGCATCAGTTCACTGGCACTCCAGGCATAAATATGCAGCCCAATGATTCAGGGTGTTGCCTTCAGTGGTTGAAAATGTTTCTCACGGATGACCTTGTAAACATTATTGTGCAAGAAACAGATATGCTCAACAATACTTCCAAGAACACCCCAATCTGAAACAGTATTCTCGCTGTCGCCAGTGGAAGGACTTGACACCAGAAAACTTTTGGCTGTTCAACACAGGAATAGTGAAAAAACCTGAAATTCAGATGTACTGGAGCACTGATCAGAAAGTGGCTAGGGATAAATTTCTTCTGATTCTGAAGTTTCTTCACTTCAGTGACAATAATGCTTGCCCTGACTATGATGAAGATTGGCTCTACAAGATCCGTCCTGTTTATGATTATATTATAAGCAGGTTCAAAGCTGTGTACACTCCTGAGGAAAAACTCTCTCTAGATGAAGGGATGCTCAAATGGCATGGCCGTGTGAGATTTTGGGTCTATAATCCTCAGAAGCCTGAAATATGGGATGAAAGGGTACATTGTTTCAGAGTTGAGTAGTGGTTACATCTGTAACTATGAACTCTATTGTGGTATTGGCAGAACAGTTCAGCAGATCTGTGGTGGACTTCTGGAACACCTATATGGCTTTGGCTATAAAGTGTACTTGAACAACTATTACAACAGTGTCGCATTGGCCAAATTCTTTCTGGAAGATGAGCGGAAAGTTCATGTTTGTGGTACACTTCGGCTGAACCGTGGTGCTCCTCGTGACCTGTGGCAGGAAGCTGATCACCTTCAGTGGGGACAGGTGACATTTCGTAGGGATGGAGATGTGTTAGTGCTTGTGTGGAAGGACAAACGCCTAGTGAAAATGATCTCCACTCTCCATAACTCTAGGATGGAAAATTCTGGTACTCAGGACAAGAACAATCAGCCAATTCGAAAACCTGCATGTGTGCTGGACTACAACAAACATGTCAGGTGTTGACAAACTGGACCAGATGGCAAAATATTATCCTTGTACGCGCAAAACCATCAAGTGGAGCAAGAAATTTGTGCTATATTTGTTTGAATTGTGAACTCCCACATCCTGTACAACAAGGCAAATCTACAGAAAAAACTTGCATTGCTGGATTTCAGGATGGAACTGATTGATGACATTCTTGCAGAATTTAGTCAGGCCGAGGCTGCTGCCCACAACCATCATTATTCCTCTGACTCTCTAAATGAAGGGGAAGCTCCTCAAGCTGTGTTATGTCCTAGGGCACTTAAAATTGCTCCTGCCAATCGACTGGTTGGTGGAATGAAAGCTCATGACTTGGTAGAAATTCCACCAACCAATAAGAAAAGGTACCCTTCCAAGCCATGCAGAGTCTGCAAAAAAGCTGGAAAACGCTCAGAAACAAGGTACTTCTGCAAAAAGTGTGAAGTGCCACTCCACAAAGGACAATGCTTCAAAAGATCATGTGTAAACCCATTACTCATCTGGTAAGTCATTCCCAGGTATATCCATGAAAATGGAATGCTGTAAAACATACTGGTGCCAGTTTTCTGTGTAATAAAATATGTAGGCTAAAATTTGGCATTTTCTTTAAAAATGGCTGGCCGGATGGGGGCAGCACTGAGTAAATGAGTAGCAGTGAAAGTGTTAAGCATCATGTAAGTAAATTTCAAAATGATGCATGTACTGAGATGTTAAAAGGAAGATTTTATGTTGACAAGTTATGTATGACCAATAATTCCTCCGAAAGAGCAGTCAGCTTGTATAAGAAAGCCATACAATGATTGCAAAGGGGAAATTTTAACTTAAGGTCATTCAACTAATTGTGGACCACTAAAATCTGTTATGACTGAAGACGGTAGAATTGTACAACATGGCAGCGAATATGAAAAGGTTTTAGGGTATAAATACTATCCCATCTTGGATACCATAAGCATTGCAAATAACTAAGTAAAGAAAAACATTCACAAAGAGATATAATGGCCCAAGCAGCTAAAATATTTGACCCCATGTCACTTTGCACACCTGTTACAATTAAAGCCAAGTTTTACTACAAAGATTGTGGTCCCTTAAACTGGGCAAGCTAACTACAAACAGGATAAGAAAATTATAAAAAACCTCATTCATACCCATAATATTTCCGATGGAGCCTAATAAAAAAAAAAAAAAAAATAAAATAAAATTAAATTAATCATGTATTATACAATGCAACCAATTTAATTATTCCCAATAACTCCTCCCCACCAATTGATGTATTACATAAAACCAATATGTTGGATATACAACAACATTATCAAGATGTTTTACTCTACACGTCTAACCATTCGTCCATTGTGAGATATTTAGACCAACATTCCTATCCACATTCACAGTATAGACAAATACTGATTGATAACAGGACTATCCTACACCAAGAAAATAACAAATTAAGACGAGATCCTTGAAGCAATCTACATGAAAAAAATGAAGCAACACTGAATAGAATCAGCTACAAATACTATAATAATGTTCTAAAATGCCTATTAAAAAAAAAATAAAAAAAATGAATATTCCAACATAAAAGAAAAAATTCCATAGTGGATAATTATTTTCACATTCTAATGAACACAAAAACATAACTGGCACCAGTTGCATTTAAATGCAAAAAAAAAAAAAATAAAAAAAAAATTCAGTAATGGATAGCTACACATAGTTTTTTTGCCTTGCCAGTTGCACCACTGATGAAGATCTCAGAAAGAGATGGAAAGTATTTGGGGAAATAAGTGATTTTCACTGTTACAGTACATTTCTTGCATCATTTGACTGTAATACATGAAAAAATATCTGTGAATATGAACAGATTATGTTAAAAATAAGCAGACCTATTGTTTGTAATTTATTTAATCAGACACACACAATATATATATATATATATATATATATATATATATATATGACAAACGTCTTAATCATAACAACCCTCTAAAAGAAATTTTCAATAGAAAACTCTAAAAATCAGTTATTACTGCACTAGTAAAATACACAGAATTATTAACTCACACAACAACCTTTTATTAAAAAAAAAAATTATGACAGTAAAACACAGGTTAAATGAGCCTCTGTGACACTATGAGTTGGATATATGCGCACGCGCGTGTGTGTGTGTATATACACCCACACATCTGCGTGTGCGTGCACACATATGTGCGAGAAGATTAGTTAGATTTGACCTGGGTATCAAACTTCAAGACCCAATGACTAGATTAGGAATCTAGATAAAAACATGTTTTGGACATATGGCCAAAAGGGTAGATAAGTGTTAAGTACTTGTCAAAATACAAAGATAGTTAAAAGACCGGCTCTGGTCAAAACTTAAAAGGGTCTGAATTTAATGTCCCTGAATTGGAGTCAGCTAGGCTAAGAAATATTTTTATGTCCACTTTCTTCAAAGGGAGAAATGGTCATGAAAAAGTTATGGGTTTATTCGTGGGTGTCCCTTGCCCGGAAATGATGAAAGAGGACTCTGCATATATACGGGAGCGCTTTGGGCTTCGGGAGAGACTTAGTTTAGGTTCGAGGAAGGTTGATTCAGGCCGGAGCAAGTAACAACGAAGAGCGACACATTAGCAGCTGGACATTGTTAGTTAAGATATTTTTTTTTTTGTCAGCCGAGAATCAGCCCAGAGTTAATTATCCACAAAAGGTCACACGCCCTCCCTCCTTTTTTCGTCCTACCCAAGTTTGTAGTTGTGTTTTTCTTTTGCCTGTGAGCCTGCCTCTCGCTCGATCCGCCACACAGAAATTCTACGATGTGGGGTCTATATCTTTGTGCAACGAGTTGCAGAGGTGGGTAGCTTCACACCTCCTAATTGTAAAACCATAACCAACGTCCCAGTTTAATGATTCCATTACTTCTGAATAATTACATACGCCATCCATACCATTTTGAAAAGGAAAATATCAGTCTTTTTATTCATAGAGATATCTGCTGGGAGTTGGAAGCAGAGATTTTAAAATCACTGGCATTCCTTCACCAATGCGTCAATGATATCAAACTGCTCTATCTAAACATTATTGAAATCTAAAGATGAAGGCTTTACCCAACAAATCAAATTGAGGATCATCTGTCAATCTCAGACTCCCAACAACTTCAGGGACAGATGCAATCTATGCATAAAGGAGAAAATGATAATGATTAAGTTTAAAAATGGTGATGAATTATTGAATCAATGGAACAAAATTATCTTCAGGGGTAGACACAAGAACAGATTTAATATTCCCCAATAGAATTTATACTTGAAATGTTGGCTGTGTTTTTTATGGGTACTAATAATACATGCTTTCACGTTTTTTTTTTATGATCATTTGTGTGATTTTCTTGCCTTCATCTGTTATAATCTTAAATTATTAATTTTATTTTCTTTATCTATATTATTATCGATATATATGTGTATATGTATGTATATGTGAGTGTGTATATATAAATATATATATATATATATATATATATATATATATATATATATATAATGAACCCGTCAATTTAAATTTGATAAAAAAAAAAAAAAAAAATATACCATTGCTTTTATTTTAGAAGCATTCTAAAATAAGTATCTGCTTTGCCAATACTTACATAAAATGATAAGATAGTAAACCCAAAGATATAAGTAGACTTTAGCAACTTCCAATTTTAGTGTTATTTTTTCCTTCTTTTTGGTCAAGGTGTTCATTTATGATCTACATGGATAGATTCGGTCAGGATAGGTTGAAACATTTTAAACTAAACTTTATTCTGACCCTGAAGATGAGAGAGGGAGGCCATTACCTTATTCCACTAATAATAGGAAAAAGTATTTTGAAGATTGATTTATCGTGAAAAGAAAAAAAATTAATCTATAAAAAATATGTTTTTTTTTTAATTATGACGGACTGGCATGGACTTTAATTCAAATCTCTTGGTATACGGACATAAAATGATGTGTTTGCAAAACCAAGGAGAATTGGTCTCCCAGTCAAATGAATGGACCCGTTTTTGATTACGAGAGCATTTCACTATTTGAAAAAGAAGAAAGAAATCAGTTCAAAAATTCATCCGGAGAAACAAAGAAATTATGAGGAAAAACTGAAAGAACAGACCATCTCATTTTTAAATGCTGTCATACCAAGACGAAAAAGAGAGATCATTATTATTTTCTGCTTCATCATCAACCAAGAATATAATCGTTAAAATAAGAAGAAAGAAAATACCTCAAAAAGAGACCCTGATAAAAAATGAAAAGGTTGAAAAAGAAAAGATAACCAACTAAGAGACATTGTTGTGAAAATAGGACTTTATTATTCTGAGAGTTTATTTTGGAATTACCCCATTTTGCTTAAATTTTCCTCTTTTTCGAGTGAATTTTGACACTTTTATTAAAATTTAGCATGAAATCTTTTTATTATATGTTTCTTTCCACATTGTCTTAAAAATGTTCATGTTTTTGAATCCGTGGAAAATATAGCATTAAGGCCATACTGCTTTTTTTTTTTTTTTACCTTTCTTAGAGGATGCTATGAAAAATATTTTGTCCTCAATGTTTGAATGTTTAGTCTTGACATATCATTTTTGTTTTGAGCCTTTTTTATTTTTATCTTTTTCCACGATTCCATGTTTGTTAATAAATTTATATTTCCTGTCTCCATTGTTTGTCACCTATCGTGTCTATTTATGTATCGATTGAGTGAGTTCATTGTCTGATCAATCGGAAAAAAGACTCTCAAAAGAAATATATTTTACAAAAAAATGTAAAATGTTAAAAAACAAAATAAATAAAATTACGACCCTCCTCTTTGTAAACCATAAGGTTGGAGAAAGGGAGGAAGGTTTCTATATATATATATATATATATATATATGAAATATTAAATAAAATCTTAAATATAAATATAACGATGAACATTGAGAAATGACTCCAGAAATGATTTTATTTGTTTCATGCTAGACACAATCTTCAAGTTATAATGATTGCATTTAGCATGAAACAGCCTTCCATTTTTTTACTTCAATGTTTTATATACATTATATAAACATATATCTCCATCCCTATCTTTGCATATTTTAGGCTTTTTAATTACTTAAAATTTAAAATGGTCCTTTATCTCTTAAATTAATTAGTATTTTTATAATTTTTTTTTTAAAATCCCTTATTTTAATTACTTTAACTTATTTCATTATATTGATGTCAAATATTATTATTTTTATTATAATCAATTTGTAATTGTGACAGTTATGATTGTGATGATGAGTTTTGCTGCTGAAAATGACCAGACAATCCAATGTATCTATTTTGAATCTGATCACTCCCTTCCCCCTTTAACTTATCAAGTCCCAGAAGAAAAAGTCTTTTCTTGGTCGCCCTTTCAAACCCACTGAATTCAAATTTCGTTTCCTTCTCTTTCCACAAAAAAAACTTGAATGAAATTTTCATTTTTTTTTATTTTTCTCATATTAAAATTTTTTGTTTTCTTTTTCCTTTTCCTTGCGTCTGGATAAATTGAACTCCATTTATTAATGAGAAATTGGTCTGAAGATGAAATAAATTTATAACCAGATGGATGGAAAAAAAAAAATCTGTACGGAATTGGTCTGTCTTACATTGAGCTCTCTTTGGACTAATCTCTTCCTTGGAATTACCTACTAATCCAATAATAAAATACATGTCACTTAAAGATCCATTAAGTCAAATAATTTATTTTGTGGACTCAAATATATTGATATATCTTCAGATCAAATTTTGGACAAAAATAAAAAGAAATCAATTTAAAAAACTTGAAAAAAATAAAAAAAGAAGAATAAATTATTAATTAATATTAAAGGGGAAAATCCAGGGGAGACAGATTTCAATATAAAACAAAAAAAAAAACAGAGACAGAAACATGAGGCCCACAAACCAAAAAGCTTTGTAAATGAGAGAGACAGAGAAAAAAAAAAAAAATTAAGCAGAAAGATGGTATAATAAGAACATATTTTGTTTTCCCTCCCGGACTTGACAAGTTAGAAAAAAGTGTGGGGGAAGTGAATGATCATAGTCAAAATAAATACAATGAAAGTATCTAGTCATTTTAAGTAGTGAAACCATTGTCATCACATTATAACCATCACAATTACAAACTAATAATAATAAAAGATTTAACAAATTATAAACTTTGATAACTATCCTCATAATTATTTTTTGTTTTTGAACATTTGATAAATGAAAACTGTGCCTGCCTCTCAAAATGTAAGGAATTTCAAAGTTTATACCATTTTAAATTACTTTTTTCCTTTTCTAAAATTTCATTTTAAATGGAATTCTACTTTATTTAACTTTAATTATTTTCATTTTAATTTTCTCTTTATGTTCTTTTATTTTTTTTTTTTTTTTCCCTGTAATAAAAAAAAATATTTTTTGAAATTCGGTTAAAAATATTTCATCTGGTTCCACTGCAAAAGGAAAACTAAGTTAAAACTTAGTATAGTCAGTACACATACACACAAATATTTTATTTCCACTGTGAATACAATACTCAAAAATAAACTCTTTAATCATGGAATATGAATATTATCCCCATCCACAATATCTCATGGGCAGGATGATTTTCTCTGGTTTCGTTTGACTTAAATTTGTTAGTTTCAAAAATTGAATTTCATTACCATTTGTGTTTGCCAAGAATAAAATGCATCAATTTTATGAATCCCAATAAATTATGAACAAATTTTCATGCTGGATGTTGAAATCAGTTGAAAGGTCAACAAGGAAATCCAATATCAGATAAGAACCAGTCTGGGGCTGAAAAATCTGTGACACAAACAAATGCGTTTTAAAAAAGAAAGATGACAGCCACCAAACCCGGAAAATTAAATAACCTTGGACCAAAAGTGACTCAATGCCAAAGGAAATAAAAAAAAAAACGAACAAAATGGTATAACCTAAGAAAGTTATCAACAAGTCATGAAAGATGACATTCTTCACATTAAGTAAAAAACCCAGAAAACAACACCATGAAATGAGACACCAAAAATGGAGATCTATGGTAAAAGCAAAAAAGACCTTCAGAATGTATCAACCCAAACATATGACAAAAGTCAATATGAAAATTCAAATAAGCACATTGTGCAAATATACAACACTGCACTGGAAACATTGTTAATGGACAAACCACTGGGAAACATCACAGAAGTTAACAATGTCATATACGCAACAACTTTAGCAGCTACCGAGAAGCTTGGAGTCAAGACAATGAAAAAATAATTAAGCAACAAAGAGAGCCAGCTTGGAAGGCAAAACTGATGCGAGAAATAAAGGAAATCAGATGTGAGCTTTCTGTATTAGATGATCACACTAAAACCCAAATATCTCAAAGGCAATTTTAAGAAAATCAAGCGGAAATATAAAATTAAATCACTAAATGAAATTCCATCAATCAAGGAAATGCTGAAACAGAAACTGCAGTTAAAAAGACATAGTGAACAAGACGATACAAAAAAACGTTGTAGGTTCTATCGCCAAAATAAAATATTCCAAACGGACCTTTTCTTAAATTTTAAAGGGAAATTGGAAAAGCACCTATACATGTCAAAAAGCCACCATCTATTGACAAAGTGCAGAAATTTTGGGAGAATATTTGGAGCAGCCCAAAGAAATATAAATCCAAATGCAAAATGGATCCAAATGAAGAACGAATGCTGGGAAAAACCTCTGCAAGAATGGGAAAATATAACCACAAATAATGTTAGGCAAGCTCTAAAAAAAATCCCCAAAATTAGAAATCCCCAGGAAATGACAAGGTGCCCAATTTTCTGGCTCTATCATCTCATCAATCCATAAAACCCTTGCAAAAACATTATCAATGCTTATAAATAATCTCAATGAAATTCCAGAATGGATCACTAAGGGTATTAAATAACTCATGCCAAAAATGAGATAAACAGATGATCCAAAAAATTATAGGCCAATAACATGTCTCTCCACCACATATAAGTTGATCATGTCTGTCCTGACAAACCTCACTTACTCATTTTTCAAACCAAACAACATTCTCCCAGTGGAACAGAAGGGATGCAGGAGAGGTTCATATGGTTGCAACGGTCAACTACTGATAAACAAAATGATCCTGGAAAATTGCAGGAAACGATGTAGAAGAATCTTAGCAGAGCAGCGTGGATTGATTATCGTAAAGCCTTTGATAGTGTGCCACACTCTTTGGATCCTTAAGACTTTGGAAATGTACAAAGTCTCCCCTGTGGTAGTAAATTTCCTTAAACACAGCATGGGAATGTGGAAAACCACATTATACCTAAATCACACCAAAGGCACTGCCATATCCAACCGTCTGAATATCCGACAAGGAATCTTTCAGGAGAGACTCCTGTCACCCCTTCTGTTTTGTCTGTTTTAATCCCCCTTACACATGAAAAAAAAACAATAGTAGCTATGGTTAAAAAAATAAAAAAAAAAATATTCAATCACCTACTCTACATGGATGATCTCAAACTCTTTTGCCAAAGACGACAATGAGTTGAAGAAGGGTCTCCAAATACTGTAAAATGTTTCAGTGACGACATAGGTATGGATTTCGGATTAGATAAATGTGCAAAAGTAACATTCAAGAAAGGGGGAGAATTACAGAAACACACTCAATAGATTTAGATTTTGTCACAAAGATTAGGGAACTGGAACAAGATGAAGCCTATAAAGTACTAGGAATTAAAAAAGGAGATGGAATACAGCATACCCAAATGAAGGAAAAAGTAAAAAAAAATACTACAGGCGTGTGCGTCTGGTACTAAATACTGAGCTAAAAAAAAAAAAAGAATATCAGAATATCATATAAACACCTTGGCTGTCCCTGTGGTGCATTACAGTTTCAACATCCTTAACAGGACCATAGCTGACATTAAGCGAATGGACGCCAAAAGAGAAAGCTTCTCATTTGCTACCGCATGCATCATCCCAAAGCTGATGTTGATTGTATGTGCTCAGATCTGAAGGAGGTAGAGGATTAGTTCAACTAGAACTGTCTACAACAATTGGCCTTCAAAGATACCTAGAAACTACAGAAGACTGAATGATGATATGTGTCAAAGAACATGAAAGTAGTAAGCGACTTTATTCAATAATAAAGGAAGCCAACAAGTTCAAAATGGAGTTTCAAATGGGTGAAGAAATACAAGTAAAGCACAATACACCGACTGAAGCTGCAAAAAAATAAAAAAAAAAAAAAAAAAGCAAATGCAACCGACCAGATACAGAAACAATGGCAAGATAAACCGCTTCACGGCCAATACTTTGCCTGTACCAAACAAGCTGATGTAGACAAACCCCGTACCCATCAGTGGCTATGTAGTGCAGGGTTAAAAGCTGAAACTAAAGGTTTTGTTTTGTCCTTGCTGAATAGGACCAATGCGTGTTAACTAGAAATCATTAGGAACACATACTAAAAAATTGTGTTAGCCCAAAATGCAGATTCTGTGATAAATATCCAGAAACAATTGATCATCTTGTATATCAGGTTGCACGGTATTGGCACCCACGGAATATAAAACACGGAATGACAGAGTGGGTCAATATCTGCACTGGAAAATCTGCAACTTCTACGGAAAGGAAACTGAAAGAAATTGGTATGAACACCACCCAGACCCGGTTACGGAGATAGGACCTGTAACAATTTTATGGGACTTTACAAATACACACAGACAGAACAATCAAAGCTAATCGCCCAGACATTGTTATTAGATACCAAAAACAAAAGATTTACATCCTTATTGATATGACAGTTCCTGCAGACTGCAATGTATCTTTGAAGATCTTCAAAAAGCTATCAAAATACAAGGACCTTGAAATCGAAATCTCAAAAATGTGGCACATGAGAACATCAACAATCCCTGTTGTAGTTGGAGCCCTCGGATTGGTTGGAAAAAGATTTTCCAATAGACTCATTGAAGGGATTCCTGAAGCCCATGCCTTAAAGAAATACAAAAAATTGTTCTCACAAGTACAGCCCACACTTACGAAGGGCTTTATCTATGTATGTGATTTTTTTTTTTTTTTTTCAAAATTGCTCAGTGGAAAATGTCATGATGCCATTTCTAACCTTAGGTCTCTGGTTGGGACCGGAAAAAAATGTGTACACACCAAGAAATCAAAAAAAATAAAATAATAATAATAATAATAAATTAATAATAATAATAATATTTGAAAATCATAATTATTATAAATTAAAAAATAAAAAATTAAAAAATTGTAAATAAAAAAAAAAAATAAAAAGGAAAGACAATAATATTTATAATGAAGTTAATATTTAATTTCAATATAATAAAAATTTCAAATATTTCTTAAATTTAATAACAAAAATTTCAATCATAAAAACATTTTTGAAATAAAAAAAAAAAAATAAAAATTAATAAAATAGAAAATAACTAAATTTAAATAATAATATAAATACAATAACCAAAATTTTTCATTAATTATTTTGAATGACAGTGAAAAAAAATTAAAAAAAAATGTATTTTTTAATTGTAAAAACCAACTTTTATTAATTCAAAAAAAAAATTTTAATTCTCTTCAAAAAAATATATAAAAATTATTTATTATTTTTTTGAAGGAAAAAATCATGTCAGAGTAAAAAATTATAAAATATTTTATAAAATTATAAAATTTTTGAGAGATAATAAGAAATAAAACAAGATAAAAGCATTCCATAAAAATATTAAAAAATTTTTAAGATATCAAACTTTTTAAAAAAAAAAAACTTAAAATTTTAAAAATAGAACTTAGGAATATGTCAATACACAACAGATTTTTCAACAATTTGATGAGGGATTGAAATGCAAACGAGACATTAAAAAAAATTATAATGATTACAATAAAAAAATGCTGATGAATTATTGAAAAAATAGAATTTTCAAAAAAAAAAATTTAAAATGTTTTTGTTTATAAAAAAAAATTTGAAGAATAACATTAAATAAAAAGAATTTTAAAAAAAATCATTTATTGTTTTTTTTTGATATATAATATAATTTAAATAAAAAAAACATTGCATTCAGTGTTTTTTATAAATGAATATTTCTATAAAAAACGAAATATTCATCAATTATAATTTTAAAATGAATTGAATTAATTTCAAATTTTCATTATCTATAATTCAAAGTTAAACAAATTAGTTAATTTTTATTAATAATGGAAATATTTATTTAAAATGTATAAAATATGAAAAAAATAATATTATAATATTAAAAAAAAAAATTAAAAATGCCGAAAATATAGAAAATATATTTGTGTATATGTGTATATATATGTTTTTAAAAATTTTAAGTTTCACTTTTGGTTAAAAAACAATTTGCTTTAAAATTAATTTAAATTTTTTTTTTAAATTGATTTATAAATTTTCTTTAAATTGATAAAAAAATCATTTTGATTTTAAAATATTTTTACATTTTATCAGATTTATAATTATTTTGATGGTTTAATCAATGATGATTGATATGAATTAAAAATAATTACTTTTAAAATTTATCTATTTTCCAAAAATTGAAAAATAAAAAAAATAATTTTTAAATTTTAACTTATGGATTTCCAGGAGGAAAATAATCTTATAATGAATAATAATCAATTTTAACTTGCAGAATCTATATAAATTATAAAAAAATCATAAAAAAACTTTATATTAAAATTTTATAATGAAAAATTTTAAAAAATTTTTATATTATATCCTTCTCCTTTTCTCTTTAATTTTCAATTTATGTTTGAAAAAATTTGAAACACATTATGTTTAATAATATTTGATGTCATAAATAAGAACAAATCTTAAAATTACGCTTGCAATTTAACAAGATGAAATATGCAAATAATTTTGAAAAATTATAAAATAAATCATTAAAACATTATGAATATAAAATTTTGGAATTTCCACATATTTGGACTGCAATGGACTTTCAATTTGATGAATATAAAATTTGAAAAATACGAAGAATAATTAAAGTAAAATTATGAATTGTCTTTAACAATATATTTATTAATATATTTATTTAAAATATAATAAAAAAAATCAAAATTTTAGTTACATGGCAAAAAAATTTGAACCATTCACAAAGTCAAATAATTGAAAAATTTATAAAAAATGTTAAAACGGTAAAAAAAAAAATTTTGAGAAAACTTTAATTCATCCATTAAAAATAAAAAAAAAAATATAATAAACAAGGAAAATATAACCAAAATAGGGAAATGTGCATTTTATTGCAAATATATTTTGCATTTATGAGGACCTTAATTTTTTATTTTTATAATTTTATGGATTAATTTAATGAAAAAAATGAATATTTAAATTTGAACAAAAATAAAAAATTTTTTCTGTTATAAGAATTTTTAAATAATTTAATAAATTTTGAATTTAAATTTTTCAAACATTTAATTTTCATCAAATCCAATTATATATATATATTTTGAATAAATATATATATATAATATATATAGAATTTTTAATAAATATATAAAAATATAATATAAAAATTTATAAAATGCAAGAATATATGTTTATTTATAAATATATTTTATTTTTTTTTTAATGTAAATATATAAATATGTTGATTATATAACTGATATGAACAGAAGAAGGCTGAAAAATATGCAAAAAAAAAAAAATTAAAATAAATTGGTTAAAGGATGTCAAAATAAAAAATGTCAAAAAAAAAAAGGAAAAAAATAAGACAAAAAAAAATGAAGAAAGATTTGAATTTTATCAATATGTTATTCATATAAAAATAAAAACACAAATTTTTAAATTTCTTATATTCAATGAAAAAAAATATCACTTGTAATTCCAAAAGATAGTAAATCATGAAATATTTAAAAGAAAATTGATGATTTAAAAAAATTGAATAATATGGAATTTAAATTAGTTTTATATGATCATTTTTACAGATTTCATAAAAATTAAGAATTTATTTTAACCAATAAGAATGAAGAATTTTTAATATATATATATATATATTTTTTTGCAATATATTTATATAAATATATATATAAAAATATATTTATCTAATTATCAAATTCTTAAAATATTAAAGATAAATAAAATATTTCATATCATTTTTGATGCTTCCTTTGAAAGCTTGTTGGAAAATAAAATGTAGAAATATTAATTTAAAAAAACTATAGAACAACAACCCCTCGTTTAAAACCAGTCCTTCAGTCTCCAGTTTTTAAAAAAGTCTCCAAAACGGATTTTTTAATCAATATATATATATATATATATATATATATATATATATATATAATGACAGAACAATATGGATTCCACTTTGAATTGAATTTATCATAAAATTTTTTAAAGCCATAAATATTGAATGTAAAATAATTAATAAAATTTGAGGAAATAACATAAAACAAATAAAAAGTATTTTGAAGTTCAAAAAACTTGGACAAAATGAAAAGAAGAAAATTAATTAAAAAGAAAAAATTTAATTTTTTTAATACGGTAAAGATAAATGGCTCAAGACTACAAACATAACGACAATGGAACCCACTGATAAAATATTTTTGTATTCCAACAAAATCACAAAACTTTTATACAAGACAACCATCAATTCAATAAACAGATAACAAAGATCAATCAAATTACTGGGGGTATGAAAAATGTTCATTATTTTAGCCAAGCAAATCTTTTTTTAATGTTTTAATAAATGACCACAAAACCAATTTGTGGAAAAATGAACCTAACAATAACGAAATAGGAAAAAAAGCAAAAACATTTTAGAAAATTCAATTGTTAAATTTTAAAAAAAAATTAAAAATTAACGATAATTTTCTTGAATTTGTATATTTAAAGATTTTTAAAGCAATAAAAAACAAAACACACAATTTTTGACATGAAATCTTTTAATTTTTAATATAAACATCTTTTTAAAAACACATTGAAATGTTTTAGAAGAAACATTTTTTGTGTTGATGAGTTTTTTTAAAAAGTTTAAAATATTATTATTGAAATATTTTTTTTTAATCATCAATCCAAAAAATTAATCTAAAATTTAACCAATGAACCAAAAATAGTTAAAAAAAATCAAGAATTATTTTAAATGGTAGTTAAAAACAATCAAAATTTTAAAACTCATCCTCTCAAAATAGCCAGGATATAGAAAAAAAGGACAAGGACTATATAGAGATGACAACTTATCCAAAACAAAAATTTGAGTTTTCAAATTAGACATTTAGGAAAAAAAAATAATAAACACCATAAAACCATATAAATTAAAAAATTTTCATTAAATGCATATACAAGAATATATATACAGAGAGAGATTTCACTAGATTGAGAACAATAATACATATGAATTTCAAAAAATTTAATAAATATTCAACTTAAAAACAAATGACTCCAAAATCCACCTTCAATCATCAAACAAATAAACCTTATTCAATCAACTGATCAGACTATCTGAAAATTTGTTAACATTGATATTGTCAATATTTGTGACGCCTAAACGTCCCTAAACACAGCCTTCGCTCGCTCCTCGCTGCTCCGTTCGGGTGTCGCCGCTCCAAACGTGACGTCCGCCTGTCGCGTCAGTCGTGTTGTCTCGTCCTGTGACGACCAACTGGCTTGGTATCGGTCGCGGCACCCAAATGTGACGTTCTAACCTTTTGGTGATTCGGATGGGAATCTGGTTAGATTCGATATCAGCCTCGTCGTTCCCAACTCGCTTCCAACGTCTGGTTACCAAAGTAACTGCGTTGATCTCCAGTCTGCCTACCCACGTTGTGAATTGATCTTAGGCAGACGAAATCAATCAGTCGTTGGGGCCGTAATGCAAATTGGGTTCAAACGGGGTGGTATCGCACAAATATGCATAAAAGAAAATAAAATGATAACTCAAAAGTTCAAGGTATCAAAAAAAAAAAAGGATAACAAACTTTATGTCTAGTTGCTGGATACATAGGACTGCGTCTATCTCCCGACCCGTTCTATGGATTGTGACACGTTGTTTTTTGTTAGGCGAGTTTTAACACTTTAAGTTGTTTGTTCTTTAAGAAATTGGTTTTTGGTGTGTCTTCAGGCGAAAGTCGAAAAAAACTTATTTTGGTGGTATGGATCTAAGTCGCTCTTCAAAATAAATTGTTCTTGGATTGAAGATGAGTCCGGAAATTGCGCGAATCTTGGTCAGCTGATGCGAGGAGGCGGCTTCAACCCACTGAACTGCGAACTGAAACTGAAAAACTGAACTGAACTGGGAAACTGATTTCTGCTCGCTGCGACTTTTGCTTATATGGACGCCGACCAAAACCGGGGTGGGTTTGTCGGCGTTTGGGGTTCCTCGATAATTCTAAATACATATCCCCTTCTTTTATTTTTGGTTAGGAATTTTCCACTTTTTTCCATTTTTGGGAGTCTTCTCTTACTCCCACCTTCTCACCATACTTCAGAGGGGCGTCAACTGTCCTCCCCACTTCTTCGTAGCAACCTCTCATACCCATCCTCTAATGGGCGGTGGCAGCTTCCTCCCTTGCGTCACGTGATCACCACTCGGCCAATGATGTCCAGTCGGGCGTGTGCGATTCCACAGACTTTGCCTTTTTCAGGAAAAAAAAATATCTTGCTTAAAAAAAAAAATATCTTTTTTTTTTTTTTTCCTTTTCTTAATCGCAGTTCTCATTTTCTCTGGCCGCCAACAGAACAATGCGACCAGTGGTGGTCATAACCCTTGTTCTCATCTGGACTTCGTCAGTCAGATTATCGCTAATTATCAGAATGGGTGATTTACTCAACACAAGACCGTCTCAAAAAAAAAAAAAAAAAAAAAAAAAAAACCAGTTCCATGGTTCTAGTCATTCTTTGGTACACAATTTCTGATAACATAGTTTTATTATCACAGCCAAAGATGTCTGTCGAAAAAAAAAAACGGTCAACTGGTTACTTTCGTGTGCGGCTCAGCAGACGACAATTAATTTTTCATATCTATCCAAAGCCCTGTATTTCACCTGTTCTTTGTCAATTATCAAAATAACATTTTCAATTGGACTTTTTTTTCTTGGCTAGTCGGTCTGTGGTTTGCTTAATTAGATGTTTTCCCGCATTGAGCTGCTGTTTATCTATCCCCGATAACACAAGTTCGTCAACAGAACACAGTCGATTCCCCATCCACCTAGAATTTTTCTGCCATTGTAATGACACCTTTTTTCGCCATTTGCTATTTATCAAAATAACTTTATCAATTGTCTCTGGTCGTGTCTCTTATCATCCACGTTTTTTCTATCATCCTTTTTGATTTCTTTTCTTTTTTCTTTTCCTTTCTTTTTGCCCTGGTAAATGGTGCCACACTAACAAAAAAAAACAAAAACATTTCAACCTGGCAATCAACCAGCCTTTCTTTAAAAACAAATAAGTTTATGGGGGCGACATCCTTATCAGCCCCACAACAGGAAACCAATATTCTTCCTAGCATTAAATAGCTGGTAAATTATGGCTTGCTTATAAACAATACTAATAAGTGGTCACTCCAATGTGTCAGTATATGTTTGCAACTTGCAAGATAACTGTGTGCCAGAAAATTTTTCTTTCAACACAATGTGCAATATAGGAATGACCTGTAAAACATGGCTTCCCACTTCTTCATTTCTCCTTCCTTCCAAGCTTTGAATTGGGTGCCAGCAAGATTAGACTGCCTCACTCAGTGAGAGTAAGAGATTGATAGTGGTGATAGCAATGATAGCTACTTCTGACCTATTGTATAAAATATTTGTGTTGGTTTGTTTTTTTCTTCATACTTCACACTGTGGGGCATATTTCTGTTTGGTAACTTTCTTCAAAAAGAATATACAATATGGATGAGGAAAAAATAAAATGTCCACTGTGTCAGTGATAGACATTGTCAGCTTAGCCGTGACCACTGATATAGAAGGCCTGTTTCATTGGGTTAAGGAGAAATGTGACGTCATCATATTGAGTCCGACTTTCAAGAAGCGTGTTTGTTTTGTGTATCAGATTTTTTACGGCAGCATTTTTAAATTGTTTATTAATACTTTCTTTTAAATATTGAATTAATCTAAAACAAAAACAATACCTTATAAATGCGTTCTACCAAATTGCAAAGGGAGTTATAAAAACGGCCCTAAAGTACGTGTATTTTCTTTCCCTAAAGATAAAGAATTATCTGATGTTTGGATTCGTACAATCAGAAGAGATCATTTATCAACTAAATTCAGCAAAGTGAGTATTTTTTGTATTAAAAAATAAGTAAATTTTATTGAAACTTTAGTGATAAAATTAACACCATGTCTTTGTAATTCATAACAAAGTTAATAAGACATAAATCTAGTGAGAAAGTTTAGACTTTAGACATTCATTCTCGTAGATGTTGCTTTTAAAATCTAAAAACTCATTTTTTAAGAAATAAACTTTAAAGAAATTTTCGACCTAAATTCATTCATGAATTCCTAAAGGAATATTTTATATGCATAAAAAATAATTCTAATAATTTTAACAATTTTTTAGAATTGTTTCATTCGTGACTAAATGAAACTTTAATTGAATTAATTTCATGTCTGTAATTCACAACACATTTTAAAACAAAGTGTTGTTTTAAAAAGTTATTAAACTCAATTGAAACTTTGAGGATTAAAATAATTTCATATCTTTATAATTCACAAAACATTAAAAACAAAGTTGCGAAAGTTTTTAAAAGCTGAAATCTAATTTTTATAAAAATAAACTTTTGATATAAATTCATATAGGCATAAAAATAATTGAATTTTTTTTTAGAATTATTATAATTTAACAATTTTTTAGACTTGTTTTATTCATTAGAATTGTTTTTTTTTTTATTTATCATTTTAAATTAAAAAAATGAATAAAACGTTAAAAATTCTTTTCTTTATTTGTACATAGAAGTCACTAATAATCTTTTTGTTGAATTCTCTCCACTTTTCCTAAAATTATTAAATTAATGCTTCATACTACTGTAGATTTTTGCTGATTGATTTTCTTAGATTTTACAAGAATTTAAAATGGGTTTGGTTTTTAAAATCTTTTAGGTATATGAACTACATTTTTTTAATCGGAGGACATAAGGAGAGAATCGTCAGCTTTTGAAAAAAAAAAAAAATCTTCGTGATGGTGCCATTCCTAGAATTTTTCCAAACTGTCTCTCATATTTATCTTCTTTCATTGAATACTTCTAGAGAGTCACCAGACTCTAGGAGAATCCGACTAGAGAATTCTGCTCTTAAAAGTGCTTTAAATTAAATTAAATTTCCTTGATAGAAATTACTGGAGTTTTGTTAGGCAGCAAGAGACACTTATTATATTCAGCATCATCAAATCCCCATATCCAAAAATCAATCTGTCTCTTGTAATTGAATCTGATTTTTGCAGTACATGTGTTTTGTAGAGATGTGGAAATGCATTCAATAGGGGACTATAAGATTCCTAAACATGTAACTGATCAATATACTCTTGAAATTCTGATAGAAAACATGAAGAAAATGGACACAGAACAACAGCAAACTGAACCACAAAATATGATTTTTATATTAAAATTGATGTCATTTCTACTATTGGTGCAAGAAGAATCAAACAAACATTTTAATACAATTAAATTTATATATGACCAGCTAAGTTTAATGAAAATAAGCTTGATTATTCAACAGAAATGATTATATTTTCTTCATTGTTATATAACTGCTCCCCTAAAGGGTACAGATTAAGAGACAGCAAAAATATAATTTTACCTAGCTATTCAACCATTAAAAGACTAAGTTATCAACATATATGAATCCTTTGATTGAGCAACATAACAATTTTATGTATATTAAAAATAAATTTAAGCTGCTAGTGCAGAAGGACATCACAGTATCTTTACTTATTGATGAAATTCATCTAAAACCTTGTTTAGATTATAAGGCTGGTAATATTGTTGGCTTATCTGACAACAGCAGTGAAGCTGCAACAAGTGCTTTTGCTTTCATGATTTGCAGTGTATTCTTACAATATAAAGATGTTGTGCATGTTATGCCAACTAAATGTCTTAAAGCTGAGAAGTTATTTGACATAGTTAAACGCATAATAATTGGTTTAGGGGAGATAGGCTTTCAAGTATTATCAATTATAACATATAATAATGCTATAATAAAAAAGCTATATCTTTCTTTTGCAGTCCACCAAAGCTTTCCATTGTATATCCACACCCAGTTATAAAATCTCGACCCCTTTTTTTCCTTTTTGACTCAGTCCATATATTAAAATACATTAGAAACAATTGGCTTGGTCAAAAAGATGCAAATAAATGCATGCTGTTCCTCAAATTTTGTCATAATGGAAATCATGAATTAGATAGTATCCAAAGTGTCCCATTTTCTATCTTACAGAAACTTCATGCCTTAGAATCTCAGTCAATTTTGAAATATTGTTATAAATTGACCTCAAAGGCACTTTCTCCTACTAATCTTGAATGACAAAATGTTAATTTAGTTCTGCAAATTTTTAATGAATACACTATTCAAGGATTATTGACTTTAGGAAAACAGAAATATTTGCCTAATTTTGCAGAAGTTGCAGAATATATAAACATATTTTATATTTGATGGACAATAATGAATGTTAAAATGCCATATAAAGGCTTTCGGCTTAGAAATACTGCAATCCACTTAGAATGAATGAAGAAAATTTTAGATTTCTCTCTGTATTCTGTGACTGGTTAGAATCTTGGAATAGCATTTCTGGAAGAAATGGCAAATTAACAAAGGAAACCTTCACTGCTTTGCATCATACAACCTATGCATTTCTAGAACTGACCAAGTATTGCATAGAAGAATTGAAAATGCTGTACATATTACCAGGCAAATTTCAAACTGATCACCTTGAAGCAAGGTTTGGTCAATACTGACAACTTAGTGGGCACCAGTATAATATCTCGATATGGCAAGTATTTGAGTGTGAAAAAAAAAAATTAGAATGCAATCAGCTTTAAAATTGGGCTTACCATTTAATCAGCAATGCATTAAAATTCATTTAAAGAGTTTACAAGAACCAAACTGGGATGAAGTGACAGAGGAGGAAAAGTTATATATATATATAAATATAGAATTGATGTTAAAGAGGATGATGTTAATAATTGTAGAGAAGTTCTACCTGTAATGCTATACTTAGCAGGTTATTGCTGTAATGCAGTTTTTAAGAAAATTAAATGCAATAGTTGCAAAGATTTAATATCTGGAAGTGTAAGAGATAATGTGGAAGAAATAACTGAAATAAGCAGCTATTTTCAGGGGATTAATAGAGGTTCTCTATAATTATGTAGTCATTGATAAACTTATAAAAAAAATCATTCTTTTCTTCATTCAGTAAAATTCAAAGAAAAATAGCCATGCATATAACATTGAATGTTTTGGCAGATTATGAGCTTCTTTTTGATGTTGACACTTGTGATGAGGGTCACAATATAGAAAAAATACAAAGAATGTTTGTCTGGAGCTCTACAAAGGCTCTTTTAAATAATTTTTGTTCTAGGGAAAATAATAATATTACAAGTAACAAGTTAAGCAAAAAAAAGAAAACTTCAAACATTCAGCTAAATTTTGTATCAGGAACCTATTTTTCTGAAAGTTTTATTTGATTTTTAAATCTATTTATTGTTTGTATCTAATTTATTTGCTTGTTTGTATTTATTTGTTTCTTATTTACATTTAATTGTTTTATTTATTCATCATAATTATTTTATTTATTCATCATTTAATTATAATTTGTTTAATTATTGTTTGTTCCCTAATTCATAATTCAGTTGTTACTGTATTTGAGTAATAATCTCTTAATGATTACAAAAATTGTAACTTTACAGAATAATTATTAAAATTGAAATAAAAACATGCAAATTAAAACAATTAAAATCATGAACAAATCTTAATATTGTCTGTCTGTAACCTACTTTTCTATATAAGTATTATTTGAATTTTAAATCTTTTTTTGTATCAAACTTATTTACTTTCTTGTATTTAGTTTATTTGTTTCTTATTTATCATTTACTTGTAATTTGCTCGTCTGTTTGTTTCATAATTGAGTAGTGTAAGAATAATAATCATTTAAAATACTTACGATATTGTAACTTTACAGAATAATTACTAAAATTAAGATAAAATCATGCAAATTAAAACAATACTGATTATGATTTTAAAAATGTTTTCAAATTTAAAACAAATAAAATAATGAACGAATTTCAGTCCTTACTCTTTAAAATTTAATGAAATGTAACATGATGTTTAATTTCTTTACTTTAACAAAAGATTCAGCAACAACATTTTTTTTTCTTATCGGTTATTTTTTTTTAAATTAATATGAAATAAATTTCTGTATAAAATCCAATTCTGTTTCTTTTATAAATGTATTTTTAAAAAGTTTTCTAAAAGCAATCTTTTGTAACATTATGATTATTGTCTGTTTCACTGCATGGACTACATTTGTGACGTCACTATCAAGCAGGCCTTCTATATCGGTGGTCATGGCTTAGCCCATTTTAAAGGCTGACCCAGCTTTACTTTTTGCACAGTTAGAGTCTGAGTGCCTTTCAAAGCCATCCAAGAGCTGAGAGAAATTATTATCTCTCCACCAAAAGACACACAGTATTACAAGTTGAAAGAGAAAGTCGTTCAGAGGACATCTACATTACAGCAAAAGAAACCTGTTGCAGCTCCTCTTTAATTTCTGTGTCATTTGCAACATTTAGCTGGAGAACGAGGATGGTACTATAAGTCATATTTTTCTCCAGCACTTACTGTTTGTATATCATGCTGTTTTAGCTGTGGTGTGTGAAGATACACCCATTAAAAAGCTGGCTAAAATAGCAGATAACGTGGCAGACGTAACTTCAGGATGCACTGCTCCCATTTCTGCCATACAGACACAGGAACCAGATCCACTGGTTAGACTCAAAGAGAGACAGTGAAGGTTAGATATAGAGTGAGAGCTAGTAGCAAGGACCCAATGTGTTACTTACACAGGAAATTTGAGGATAGGGCTAATTACTGTAAGTACGCCTGTTCGTTCAATTCAAAACAGGCAAAAGCCTCAGCTGGCGACCGGAGGCAACTGTGCACCAGTGTGGTAGATGTTTGCTGCTTACTATTTGTTTGGGACTGCACTACTGGTATAAGTTTTCTGGTGGACAGTGGTGTGCAAATATCCTTAATTTCTGCCACTAGGGCAAACAAGTTAAAAGGTCCTCATAAACTTACCCTACAGGCTGTAAATAAGGCGCTCAGTCAGAGCTGCCTTACACTGAATTTGGGTTTGAGACTAGTCTTCATCCACTTCTTTGTCCTAGTGGGCATGAGGCCATATTGGGGGCAAAGTTCTTACAAAAATATGATCTTCTCATTGATATTTACGGACATTGTCTGACCCTAAGACAAATACTCCATCACCTGGGGACATTCATAATGTAAATCTATTATGTCCTACTGTGGCTAACACGGAAGGTAACCATATATTTTGTGAACTTTTAAAAAAAGTTTGACATCACAAAACAATCTTTTCACAAGGATACTCTTACCCCACACTATGACGCATCACATTGCTGCTAGTGGTCCTCCTGCTCACAGCCATCCTTGTTGGTTGGCACCAGAAAAATTGAGTGTGGCAAAAGCTGAATCACCAAATGATGGAACTGGATATTATCCATCCATCAAAGAGTAACTGGGCATCTCCTTTGCACCTATGTGCCATTTGAACTAAGATATGCCATACAGTCTTTTCAGACATTCATCCACCATGGCTTACATTTTTGTCTGTGCTTACGTGGACATTGTCCTTATAGCCAGTTCCTTTATGAAAGAACATATCAAACACTGCTTTTTTTTAACATTTTCAGACATGGGGGGGGGTCGTTATCAACCCAGTAAAGTGTGAGCTTGGAAAATCTGAATTTTCCTAGGTCACCGCATTAATTCAGCTGGAATTTCACCTTCCCTTCTAAAGTGGTAGTCATTTCTGAGAAAGTTGTGACAGATTTTAGGGATGATAAATTTTTTTCAAAGGTTTCTGCCAAATTGCATGCAGGTGGTAATACCTTTGACAGACATTTTAACTGATGTCAAAAATTGTGATATAGTTTTGTCTGATCCTGCCTTGGCAGCGTTCCATCAAATTAAAGTTTTACTGTCCTGAGCAGTTGAAGTGTCATATATTGTTCCAGGTAGTGAGTAACGTTTGGTAGTAGACACCTCTTCTATTGGTGTAGGTGCAGAACTGCAGCAGAAGATTCACAAGAAAGGCAAGTGTGCAAAACACATATGTAGTATATGGAAGACTGTGGAGCCATACACCACGAATATTACATGAAAAAGGCAAACAGAACAGAGCCAACAACATCAAACAGTCCAAAATGAACAAATACCAAAAGCGACGAGGAAATTGCTGCTGCATTACCACCAACACAAAAAAAATGAAAAAAAAAAAAAAAAAAATTACTACAGTTTCATAGAAATACTACAGAGAAATAGAAGGTAAAGATATACAAGCACAATTAATCTTCAGCGAAGAAACCATGAGTTTTAATTTTTTTACAAACAGTTAGAAGGTATGAACAGGGCAATTAAAGAAGACATTGTGACAAAGAGAAAAATTTTTTAAACTGAAATATATGCTGAGTTATAATTTGCATATCGCATGAGCATGAAATTATTTTTCAGCAAAACACAAAATGTACACACAAGAACACAGAGGTACATTGGCTTCAATGCCATGCAGCTACACGCAAGAGAACAAATTTGTTTTTTTAACACAGCTGTCTTCTACTATTGCAATAACTATATATATATATATATATATGTTTGTCCAATTTCTCAACCAAAATGAAGCATAGCATGAAGAAAAAAGCCCCAAACTTAATAAAAAACAAAGTTTTATCGTGAAAAAGTTTAAGAGAAAGACCAAGGTATTTTTAAAAATTTTTTTTATTCCTTTGCCACACGTTTTAAATTTAGGTTGAAAATCTTTTCTTTTTTTTTTTTTAGATCAGTGGTAAGGTAATATTTAGCATTAATTATTTTTCAGTTGAAAAACACATCAATCTTGAAAAAATCAAATAATTGTCAGATTTTAATGAAACCTTTAGAAATTATTCACAAATAAATGAAATTATATCTTCCAAAGTCATACTTCACTAGATAACGAGGTAATCGGTTACACGTCAGGTTTCATTTAGGATTCATATATTTTTCCCTATTTGAAAAAAATTAAGAAATATATTATTGGACTTCCAGCACAAAAATGAGACCTTGATGAGATCGTGGGAAAATTTATTTAGAGAACAAGCTGTCATCAATGAATTACAAATACTGGCAATATTACGGAAAATGTTATCTGGACTATCGCGGCCGCCTTTGGCCACTCCTTAAACTGGAAGAGGACAGGTCATTTCGACCTTGACCTTTTGGTTGTGCTCCCTACACGCTGCTAATTACGTGGTAGAGACTAGCTAATTACCTTTTTAGTTCAGTTGTATTACGAACCTAGTTGTAATATACTTCTAAGCATTTTTAGGCCTTGGTTTTCATACAGCAAATCTTGACTCATTTTTTAGATAGATTTTACAGTATTAGCTATACCAATTCTGTTGCTAGTCTCCCTTAGCACAATACAGTGACTTCTCGCCGGATTCAGGGGTCAGTGACTGAAACGGTTGGTACGCAGGCTCCTGGCCTTCAGCCAGGAACATCGACCACCAGGCTGCATATTAAGTTACGCTGCCATTTTTTTTTGGTCTGTCAACTTGACAATAGTTGGAAACTTTTCCTTCTCTCTTACTTCTGGCTCCTTACCCATGTTCGACTCTCGGCATTCCGTCCCTACTGGCTGCCCGCACGTTGTCCATAACCTTTTCCTGTACACTACTGGTATGATTATTACGGGATGTTCCAACATCGGGCTTGAAATAAACCCTGTTTATTCATTAATTATCTAAAATTCACTGACATTTCCACTACAGTATAATTTAAATTTTCTAATTTTCCTAAGAAAAAGGTGTAACTGAATTTTACGTGATTTTTAAACTGCTAACTTACATTTTGTTTACAAAGTCAGAAAAAAATGATTGAATTCACAAAAATTATTTTGAATCAAGAAAACAAGATTTCTAAATAAAATTTCTAATATTATAGGAAGGATTAAAAAATCTGAAATCATCTTAAGAGTAACAAACATTTAGATGTTAAAAAATTGTTTTATCAAGTTAGAGGCCTTTTTTCTTCATGATATGCTGGGTATTTTTGCAAAGTGTTGGACATACCTAAATGAATGAATGGGTAGTTATGGTAATCGTAGAAGACAGCCTAGCTGTGATAAACAAGAAATTCTGTGTGGACAAGAGCATGTTGAGGGAGACAAAAGTTATCTCCCTTTGACTAACCCCTAAAAAAAGCTAAAAATAGATATATAGTCACGTGAACTGCCCGGTGGATTGTTAGGCGCGAAAGTCAAACATTCTCTTTGGTTCCTGGCAGTCAAACTAGTAAGTTTAAAACAACCTTCTAAAAAAGACCTTTGATTTGATAGTAAACAACCACTATATAAAATTTTCAATAAGAATACACTGAAAATTAGTTAATCATGTGTAAGTAATATGGAGAAAATCATATTACCCACAATTGTAAAATACCTAAGAACTACCATAATAGTGAAACTTGATCTAGGAGCCCCATTTGCAATTGTAGGAGTAGAACTAATTGTCCTATTGGGGGAAAATGTATGTATGAGAATGCAATATATGAAGCTACAATCTTCCCCAAAGAAAATATCAGCCTGAAAAAAAAAAAAAAAAAGATACATAGGTATATCCGCTAGTAATTGGAAGCAGCATCTGTACAACCACAGACAATCTTTTAAATATCGATACCGAAAAAAAATCAAACTTCCTTATCCAAACACTATTGGGATCTGGTGAACAAGGGACTAACTCCGTATTTGGAATGGAGATTCATATCAAGAGCGAGAACCCCTGGTAACTTCTGTGACCTGTGTGATCTATGCATAGCAGAAAAAAATTTTATTATTAAAGATAAAAATCCAGAAGAGTTGTTGAATCTTCATTGTGAGATCATTTCCAAATGTAGACATAACAAACAGTTTTATAACATGTTGTTACCTATAACAGTTTGATCTTGGATCCTTAACATCGGATATGACATTCAAATGAAATGACTTATTACCTATATATCATTGTCTGTGTTTATGTGGTGCTCTATATATTTTCTGATCATTTGTGTTAAACTTTATTCATGTGTTGGTATATGTGTATGTGGGTATGTAGGCAAAAAGTTTTCGTAAACAACTGATATATAAAATCTGGTAGTTTTCTGCTATTTTTATATACCAAGGTTTATATGTAGACTTAATAGATGTATACGTATTAATCACTCTGTGTCTTTTCATTTTTTTTGTTTTTGGTAATATTGTTAATGTTTTCTTCATTGTTTTTTTTTTATTGTTAAAACTTAAGTTTATATGTGCCAGAGGCCTCAGCCATCGTCAATTTGACACTCTCCTTAATGATAAAGATGTTGGCCATGGTTTGCCATACCATACTGAAGATGGCTAACTCAAGGTATTGTACTGAAACTTTTTTTTTTTTTTTTTTTAACTACGAGGGGAAATTGTAAACTCCATGGAAATAAAACAGAAGCCTGTGGTACAATTACAGTCCCCGGAATGGGTACAGAACCTTGCATTTATGGTGGATATAACCGACCATTTGAATAACCTGAATAGAATGTTGCAAGGTCATAAAGTTGTCACACAGTACTATGACAACATTGTTTTATGGGCAATGCAGTTGTCAAACAACAATCCTGCTCATTTTCCATATCAAAAAGATCTTTGCAATAGTGGAAGTGCTGAGAACTCAGGCCAGTACAAAGAGAAAGTTTCCAATTTGGTTCAACAATTCAAGCGGCACTTTTAAGTATTTGATGAACTGGAGACAGAATGCAAAATCTTTTGTCGTCCATTCTCTGTAACACTTTCTGATGTGTCAACTGATATGCAACTCGAGATAATTGATTTGCAGTGTGACTCAAACTGGAAAGAAAAGTTTGCCTCAGTTGGCCTCAAAATATACAAGTATCTTTTACCTGGTTATCCCAAACTGAGAGATCTAGCCGCCAAAGTTTTGTGCATGTTCAGAACTACTTACCTATTTAAGCAATTTTTCTCAGTAATGAGTATCAACAAAAACAAGCTCTGTTCAAAGCTTACAAACACAAACTTAAATGACATCCTGGAACTATCTGCTTCACAGGAAATCCCACCTAATATTGATGCATTTGTCAAAGCTAAAATGTGTCAAGTGTTTGGATCACACTAAGTTTACTAAATGGCTAATATTGTCAGAAAGTTAAAATTAAAGCTTAGCTTAGTCATAGCTTTCTGAATGTTGTTTTGTAAAGAATTCAGTGTAAGCTAATTTGGTTCATTTCAAAGCATTATATTGCATTAAAACATGTAACAATTTTTGTTGAATAAAAACGATACAATTTTCTTCATCTTGGCATTTTCTGTACATCTCTGGCCCACTTAATGTAAAATTGAGCTCCTGTGGCCCCCAAATCGAAATGAGTTTGACACCCCTGCTCTATATGCTACAGCTTGTTCAAGCCTTAAACACAGATGACAGGAAAAAGTGCAAGCAATTCTGTGTTGCTATGTAGGGGAAACTTGAAGAATTCGAAAAGCATTTTGTTTTGAGTGATAAGGCCACATTTCACATGACTGCAAAGTCAACAAGTCACATTTGTAGGAAGGGAAGAAAATCCTCATGCCCCAGTTGAGAACATGAAGAACTCAAAAGTGAATGTTTTCCGAATGATCTACAAGCATCACCTTTATGAACCATTTTTCTTTGGAGAGAAATGTGACAGCAATGTTTATCTACAAATGCTTCAAAACTGGTTATCTGATGAGCTTGTAACTAATGAGCATGAATACTTCATTTTTCAACTGTGCAGACTTATCTCAATGAGGATCTAACAGGAAGACAGATTAGGCGTGCATGGCCACCATGGGATTTTTTTTTCTATGGAGCGACATGAAAAGACAGGTCTATATTTCCCAAACCAGAGAATCACTGAGGTGCTGGAGAACGTTACGCAAGACATGCTACCATATGTGTTAACAGGATCTGGACTACCAATGCAGTGCATGTCATATAGTGAACATTTGTGAAGCTTTATGAAATTGGTTATAAAATCTACATCCCTTTTATTTTTGGTTTTAATTTTGGTAAGTCATTTATTGATCAACATGAAGCCTATTTAATTTTGTTTGCCTGGGACATGTAGTTACTCAGATATTCACATTTTAAATGATGTCATTTTTTTTTTTTTTTTGCAGACAGCCTGTATATATTATATTTGACAAGAAAATCTACAATGATGCAATAGTAAGTAATAACAGCTCCAAAGCCTAAATTCATGTGGCAGAGGGTGAAAGGAAGGAAAAGAAAAAAAGAAAACATTCTATGATGGAATCTGCCATAAATATGACAAATAAATACAAAAATATTTTGGATATTAGAAACTTAGGGGAAATTAAATGGGAATGAACTACAGCTAGCATTTATAATGGTAGAGCCACTAGATGCAGCCAAGCCTAACAAAAATATTGATAATGTTACATGACATGGAGTGTGAGCGGGCAGTAATATGCTGAATAAGTGACAAGAGCTGGTGGCAATATATCAACATAAATAACTGGTAAAAAAAAAACAAAAAAACAGGTTAAGTAACAATGAAGCAGAACATTAAAGAAAAAACATATGAAGTCGGTGAATTCTGCAAAACGGAAGTTATAACAAAATTGGAAATGGCTTCTTGCAACAGATTATAAGACAAAAGTAACAAATTACAACAAAAACTATATATACTTATGCCAAATACATTGGAAGATCAGACTTAATAGAAAATCTATTGGATATAAAACTATCTATCCAACCGCAAACTCTAGCTTTGGTCTAAAATTCATTACCAAGAGCCATAAATAAAACGTCAGAAAATTAACTAAAATGCTTCATTCAAGGGAACAATCCCTAGCAAGAATAATAAATAAAATTAGGGAGATTAGCTCCAAATACATGTGTTAGGGTAGAGATAGTTTGGCAACTGATGAAACTCAATAGATAATATTGTACTAAGTTCAATTATCCTCTGTCAAGATAAAATTGAGCAGGGAATTAATATTTGAATTATGGCAACATATACAAATAAGTCCAAATTTTGGTCAAACAGCAAAAGATAATTACAAGCCAAAATATTACATTTACCCATTTGAAAATTAATACACAAAATCAAATACGGAATAAACAAAATAAAATTAAGAAAACAATGAGAAAATATCTCTGCACTGTCTTTTAGGTTTCTGTCCAGTGTGTGTTAACATGTGTTATTTGAGATGTGCATTTTGAGAAAAGTCAAATCCACAGATTTGACAGTGGATACGTTTCTCTCCAGCGTGTGTAAACAAGTCCATTTTGTGACTTGAATTTTAGGAAAACAAATTCAAGGATTTGACAGTGGAAATGTTTTACTAGTTCTTTCTTCCATAGCCATAATGAGTTAACTGTCTTAACTCTTTGGTGATCAGACTAATCAGTGACTGAGACATTCGATTATGAGGGTACCAGGTTGGTAGTTCACCAACTGCTGCTTCTGACTGTTTAAAAATGAACCTGGACTCTTAAAGATGCTTCTGTGATCAACTGTGTAGAAAAATATTTTTTGTCTACCAAAATATCAGAAGGAAGAAAAACCCTCGTAGTGTATCACCTATGTACAGGGAAGGCAACAGACTTAGTGGGAAATTTCCAAGAGACAAGCCCAGGTACAACATGGGGCAAACTGGGGGCATAGACGCTACATGGAAAACAGATAGCACAGAAGCATTACAGCAACTATCACCCATCAGAATATTAGAGAAGGAAAGTATAGAAAAATATACATTTAAGCTAGTCTCTTTGTTTAACAAGGCCATTTCAGTTGGACATTGCAGATAAGTCCTAATGATATGACCAAATGGACAGAGTAATTTTTACTTTCATGTAACAAACATTTTTTTTCTTCTCAAGGGACACTCACTGAACATATTTTTTTATTTTATCTCCTGTTTGTTGAAATTTTTCATTTCATTTATTTCTCTTGTGTATGTTGCACACCCTAAATATTTTTGTAACAAGCAAAGTCCGAGAGGAGAAAAAAACAAAAAACAAAACAAAAACACATTTAGCAATATTTTTTCTTTAAGGTGGCAGATGTAACAATAACAGTCAGTTGATTTCATATCAAATTGAAAACAGCTGGCTCTATCACAAAAATTGATCCAGACATTTATCTGGTTATCAGTAAGTGAACTTTACAAATATAGGGCAAGCAAACTGGACCTGGTCCACTGAATGAAAATGGATTACTTTTGTAAACAAAGATGAGAGGAAGGAGCCCAAATTCTTTGGTACTGGTTAGCAATGCCGCTCTGATCAACAGTGGCATAATATTGAGGTAGTTGTAATGCCATGTTGTGCATGGGTAGGTGTCTCTGCATGTATTTCCAGTGGTCTCTATCTCAGCCACTTTCTGGCAAGTTTGTATTGACACCAACAAAAAATAGTGATAATTATGTTTGGCCTTTTTCTTTTCTCCTCTAAACAAATCTTATGATAAAAACAATGAAAAGAAATATGAGAAAAGCAGTAAACAAAAGCCACCTACCCACCTCAATCTTTCTTTCTCCAGTGTTTGCAGTATCCATTCCAATGTGAATGGTGTGATTTTAACAATGCATCATCCTCTCATCTTGTGTCACTGGAACATCTTGCTGGAGTGAGAGCTAAAGATTACAAGCAACATTTGTGATTGCATCAACAACTGAGTTAAAGTAGGCTCACAGTTTACTGGCCTATGTGTTGACAGTTGAAAACAAATACTTTAAATACTGAAATGTTGCTTGAAAGACTGAGGCTCCCATCAACCATTTGATTGTTTTTCTTTGCTGGAGAAAGAATTATAGAACTTAACTGCAATTTACATTCTTTGGAAGCATGTTTCATCCAAGGAATGTGCAGAGAACCACAATACAGATATTTCAAACAGTAATGAGTATCTAGCATGGCAAGTGATTATAGCTTTGAATTCCATCAGGTATAGCAATAAATTAGGACATGTGAACACAATGAAGACCTTTTACAAACAAGGGCTTTTACTGTTCCTAATCCCTAGATTCCATGGAAATCAGTTGCATATAATTTTCCGATTGATGTGCAATTTATTTTCTAATTTATGAACAGTGCAACCAATTCATCATGAGATTTGTGTCAAAAATTAAAATAAACAATCACATAGTGAATAAAAACTTTAAAAACTTATAAACAACATGATAGAGGTAACTTAATAATTTATGAAATATTATGTTACTTATTATATTAATTTAAGAAACTTTTATAGCATTTTAAATTTTCAGAAAGCATCTTCAAAATGTAACATTATAGAGTTAAAGTACCTAAAAGAAAAAAATATTCACTAAAATATTAAATAATTGCTGAAAACATTTTAATTTTTAAAAATTAAAAGGTAATTAAGAAATAAATACAAAGCATTTACTTCGAATTCATAAATTTGTGAATTCTGGTCCACCATACTTAAGCAGTCAACACCTTAGGCTGTCAATATATTGATCAAAACGTGAGAACACGACCCCATGGTTAAGAAATGCTTGTATAAAAAATTTTATGGTATAAGTAATATTTGTTTAAAATCAGATTAATTTAACTTAAATTTGCTAATTTTCCTCAAATAACGTTTCAGAAATATATTTTATTTATGCAAGATTTTTAAAACCGAGAATTAACTTTTGTTTACAAATGTGTCAAAATGGCCGTTTTCATTGATTTGGGGGTGGAATGAATTGACTCAAAAATTATAATTTCTGTATGAAATACACTAGAGTATTTTACTTACTGGAATTAGTAAATTTAATTCTTTAGCTTTTAATTCCAGCTTCAAGAAAGTCTTTTAATTTTCTAAAATTCATTTAAACCTTAGTATTGCAAATTAGTGTACATACTTAATATGATACCATGAATATTTCAAATCTGAGATTTACTTTCACAATGATTATGCAGATGAAGACTGTCAACTGGACAAGTTGACATTGGTTATTTTCTGCAGGACCTATCTCTTGAACAAAAATTCACAACAGAAATGATGATGCTTAGAGAAGCAACCCAAAAGATTTAAAAAAAAAAAAAAATTCCAAAAGTTTGAAATCATTTTATCGAGAGTAATTTTTTTTTGAGGGGACAGTAGTGGATTGTGATTAAAGTGTAAATGGCTATATAATGCATAATAAAATATAAAAATTTTACAATAAAATAATTTTAAAATTTCGTAAGTTAATAGAAAAATTAATAGAAAAAAAAAAAAAAAAAAAATAATAAAAGAATCCCATAACATTTCATAAATAAGAGGTCCCTATAAATAATTATACATAGGTTTTTTTTGTTTTTTTTTTATGTCACAGTATAAGAAAAACATTTAGTGGTAATTTTCTCACATTTTTTCAAAAACCATCTTTAAAATGCAAGAGAAAGTATCTAAAATTCAATAAAATATCTGAAGATAACCTTGCAAAGAACATCCAAAAGACATCAATTCTACAGATAAGCTTGCCAGAAAAAGGTTTCTGATAAGCTTGAGATATTTATGCAATTCTCATGGACATCATTTTTGATGAGAGACTTACCAAACTTCAGAAGTTGACTTGCTAGAACTTAAATGTTTGGATTCCATCACTGAAGAATTCCAAACAAAAACAGAATGCCTACCTCGAATTTAGCATTAGGGGTGTGGTTATGTTTCTTCAGTCATTAGATTGTCATTTTGGGGGTTGATTTACAAACAAGCTCCATAAATTTAACCCCACTGTCTGTTTTTGTGCTCCCAAATAAATTTATTAATACAAAGCTGGTCAGAGTTACCTCATGCTGATCTATGTTCAGGGATGCAAATCAAGCTGAAAATGATACGTCGTTTCAATCCCATGTCAATTTGATTACCTGGCTGAATTACTTACAATTGAGCAATTTCAGGACTGTTTACTCATCTTCATTTTATAGCCATCTACCTGTTATCTCGTAAGCTGCAGAACACTTGGGTGCAAGCCACAATCATGGACAAATAGTTACAGGAATGGGTAGGAGTAAATAAAGCTAGTTGCTGACAAGACATTAGCAATTGAGCAAAAGGTACCGAGATGGAAGGATGAGTATAGGTATCTTTTCATTGACAGTGTACGAGTAACAGTTAATTTTACAGAGAGAGGAAAAAAAAAAGGTGACCGGCATAATGCAATTAGACAGCTAGCTGACAGATCAAAAAATTCTGGAGTGAACACATTCAAGAGAGAACCTGTTAAATTTGCTTTTCTGGGACTGAAGAGCACTTACTGCCAAATGAGTGGCAACCTCTTGATAAAGTGTCCATCTGGTGTCAAATAGCACTGGTTGGGCTGAATAACTTGTATGCCTTGGGTACAGGCAACATGGCGTTAAGTCAGGGTTTCTTGCTGGCCATCGATGTAGACCTCGACAACCCAGCTAGCATCCTGACAATTGGACACCAAGCCACTCAAGGACAGTACATGCAAAATGGTGTGCGTGTGTGAGAGGGGGGGGGGGTCTGCCCGGTTTGTTTGCAAATTTGTCTGTTTGTCACTGCTGGACCTATTTTATCTAGGATTTTTTTTATCCATCTGTGTAGAATGGTTTTATTCGTGATATTTGTCTCTTAATTCTCTGTATATGCTTTTGTTGATTGATACATTAAAAAATAATTAAAAAAAAAAAAAAAAAAAAAAAAAGAAGCTATAATGTGAGGTTTGGAGATTGTCCATAGAGGTACCTTATTTATTGTGGTTGGTGTAACATTATCAAGATCTTTGTTTATTTGTTCTAGTGCTTCTTTGACTCTAAGACTAAATGAAAGGATGGCTGTTGGTTTATTTCTAAAGAACTGGATATATTGAGGTTCATGTTTTTTGGTATGCTGGGTTATTTGGGTTTGATTGTAGTTTTAGTGCATATTTTTCCCATCTCAGAAATATAGGTGGTTCATTGGCTTCTATATAGAGATATTGCATGTGTGGTCCAGAAGGCACTGAGACTTAATCTCAGGCCTTGATTTTGTATAGTTTGTAGTTTAAGATTCAATTTGCATGTGGTACTGTAAATAATGCATCCATAGTCAAGTTTTGATCTGGTGCATACCCTATATATACTGAGCATTACTTTTTGGTCGACACTGTAACAATTTCTTAAACATCTTTAGAAGATAAGTAGATAAATGGAATTTTGTCTCCAGTCCATCTTGAGTGAAATTGGGGCTTCGTGTTTCAGGATTCACATCTCCAGTTCACCTTTGAATTGGGAAACACAAAAATTTTATAAATGAATTTAATCAGTCATAAAAGTAGTCCTTTGAAGATTTGACCACCCATGTAACTTTGGAGTGGTCCCAAATCTTCCAGAAAGACAAGTGGATGGAGGAGGTGGGACCCCAGGGTTATCCATATAAGCAAAGAGAGGCAGGAAGTCAAGAAGAAATGTTATGTCAGAGAAATGAGATCCATTTTCATTTGTCCATTTTTCTATCTTGTTTAAACATTTAGGGTTTAGGAATTGGAGTGATGATAAGACTCAAGCCATAATTTGGGAAAATTATCTGAACACCATGTCATTGAAGATCTGGAGAAGTATTAAAAGAGACTCTTCTGACAGGCGTTTTAAAAATTGGTAATGGATTTTATCTGGATCAGTTGCAGAGTTTTTACTTTTGTTTATGGAGTCTGTCATAGTAAAGAGAATATTGTATTATTAATTATTGTCTGAAGTGAAGAAAAGTTATTCTTGTTCTATAATGTTTTTTTTTATATTTTTGAAATTTTGGAGTGTAGTGATTTGCTGAGGAGTTTCTTTGAAATTGTTTTTTTTCTACTGCATTTATCTCCATTTTATCTTTGTTTTGGTTCAGTGAATTGTTGCAGTTTGTGAAATTTTCCTTATTATTTCCCCAGGTTTTATTTATTGGGGTTTTGTTGTTTAATTTAGAGATGTAGTTATTCCAAGTTTCTCTTTTGAATTTTTTAATTGTACAGCATGCTTTTGCTCAAGCTTGCTTGCAGTTTTATAGGTTGATTTTGGTTGGGTTGGTAAAAATATCTTTAGCATTTTATTCCTGGTTTTAACTGCTTGTCTGCATTCTGCTGTTAACCATGGTTTTGATTTGGTGTGTGGTTTAAAGGAACATTTGGCTATTGTTTGTCTTTCTATTTGTGTTAGTATGTTTCTAAAGGAGACTATTGGTTCTGGTTCATTGAATTTTAGCCAGTTAGCTTTATGTAGTTGCCATTTTGGATTCCTTTCTTCTGGCATAGGCTTGCTTATATTTAGGAAAATAGGCAAATGGTCACTACCACATTGGTCATCAGGAACTTTCCATCAAAGTCTATAAAAATTAATGGGAAGCATATAATTAGGTCGATGGGTGATGTTGGTCCAGTAACTGGGTGTAGGTATGTATGCATTTGGTTATTAAAGATACATAGATCAGATGATTCTAGTAAAGAATCTATAATTTTTCCAGTTTGATTGGGGTTCCTACAGCCCCACATTTGCTGTGTGCATTAAAATCTCCCATTAGTAGAAATGGAGTGCAAAGTTAGTCTTTCTATTTAAGTCTTATTCAGTCTGTATTTTGGAGGAATATAAAATGAACATAGTTATTGTTCAATGAATCAAAGCTTTTACTGCCATGCTCTGAAGATTTGTATGTAATTGTAGTTCTTCATGGGGTATTGATTTTTTTAACCAATATTGTAGTAACCTCACTTGGTCTATTTTCTATTTATTTTGTCGCAAGTTTCATGTCCTTTAAAGGTGAAGTCATCAGTTTCTTTGAGAAACGTTTCCTATAAGCATAAGCCTATATTTGGATTGTAATCTGTAAGGAGCAGTTTCATTTCCTCATAGTTTAACACCTCTACACTTCCATTGTATTATGTTTGTATTATGTTTGTATTCTGTTTGTCCATTTGAGTGGTAATTATTTTTATTTTTGTGAGTGGATCTTAAGGATGACTGTATTTTTGGTTATCAATTACCATATATTCCATACTGTTTGTTTTTGTTTTTCAACAAGCATTTGTATTTTCTTGATCATTTAGGTTTTCATTTTTTTTTCTGATTATCTTTATGTGGATTGTTGTTCTGTTTATTTGCTCTTAATTCTTTTTCTTTTGTTTTTTTTTTGGATTTCAATTTTGTTTTGTATCGAGGTTTGATTGATTTTCATTCTGTCAGTTTTCTGTTTGGGTAATTTTCCATTTGAGTGTTTTGTAGTTGAGAGGTTGTTGTTAGTGAATTTTATGTTGGATTTACATTGTGATTAGTTTTGGTTCAGTGGCTGGGGTTGTTTACAAATGGTTTCAAAGTTTTCAATATGTTTTTTTTTAATTTTTGAATTAAGAATGTTAGTTCTTGTTATTTATTGTGATTTGTTTGATATTAGATTTTCATGAGTAGCTTTTAATATTGCTTGGGTAATTTTTGTATATGATGTATTGAAGTTTGTTTTGATGCATTTCCTTGCTTATAAGAAAGGTATTTTTTTTTTTTTTGGTATGTTTAATTTTTAAAATGTCTTTCTTTTTTCCAGGTTTTGCAGTCCCTGAAAGTTGATCTATGGTTTTGTTTACAATTAAGACATTTTGTATCATTTGGGCATGTGATCTCTGTATGTTTAGCCTCATTCTCCTGACATACCTCAGAGAAACAGGAATAGGGAAGGGAGTTCCACAGGCGAGAAGTGCGAGATATGAAGCTATTGGAGTAGAAGAGACAGCTACATTTAATAGTTTCAGCAGTGAAAGGGTGAGAGCAGGATGCCAGCCATGTAGGGCGCTTGAATTCATGACGTCTGGGAACCAGCGAATGCAGCTCCTCAGAGCAATTACCATGAAAGTATTTGTAAAAAAGACAGAGAGGCGACGACATGTCTGTGAGAGAGTGACTGTAGATGAGATGCCAGATCAGGGCCAATTATATTGCATATCCGCCGCTGGATCTTATCAAGAACCCCAAGGCAAACAGAAGGGGCTCCAGACCATATATAGTAGCAATACTCCATGCAAGGGTGAATTGTTGATTCGTAGATCTGAAGGATCGAATCCGGGGAGAAAAATTTCCTGGCGCGGCACAGGGAGCCAACTTTCCTTGTGGTGGACAAAGCAATTGACTCAATGTATTTGTTCCATCTCAGGTCAGCAGTCAATGTGAGACCGAGTAGCCGCAGAGTGGTGCTCTCAAGAAGTTGAGCGCCAGACATTCTAATGGGGGGCAGGGAAGGATCTCTGTGGTGGTTAATAGAGAGCAGTTTTGTTTTTGAGGCATTAAAGTTGACCAGCCAATTCCTGCCACAGTTCACAACCGATTGGAGGTCCTTTTCGAGACACACAGTCAGGTTAGTTTTGTCAGCGACACTAGATTTGTTTGTGGGGCAGGAGTAAATTGTAGTGTCATCCGCGTAGATGCCAACCTGAGAATCTATGGCGTCAGGAAGATCGTTGATGAAGATAAGGAATAGAGTGGGGCCTAGGATGGAGCCTTGAGGAACACCTGCGTTCATGGGATAGGAACTGGAGGAGAATCCGTTGAGAACGATCTTTAATTCACAGTTTGACAGGAATGATTGTATTAGATCAAACAATCGACCTGTAATACCATAACTTTGAAGCTTGCAAAGAAGGCTGGCATGCCAAACCTTATCAAATGCTTTGGAGATGTCTAGGGCCACAGCATGAGCTTCTCCGTTATTTCGAAGAGCTTGGTAGACAGTTTCAGTGATGGCCGTAATCAGCTGATCGTGCAAAGTGGAATCCATATTGCTTGTCTGAGAGCAGATCATGGGATGTAAGGTGGTTAACCACTTCGGCATTGATTAGAGCTTCAAAGACTTTGCCGAAGAGGGGTAGGAGACTGATAGGACGGTAATTAGAAGGGTCAGAGGTCGCCAGAGTTCTTAAAGACAGGAACAATCGATGAGGACTTCTAGCAGTCAGGAAAACAAGATTCCTTGAGGCAGTAGTTATATAGTTTAGAGAGGGCGGGTGCCAGTTCAGGCACGCATTTCTTCAAGACAATGGCTGGTATCCCATCCCACCACTAGCCTTGTTGGGGTCTAAATTGGAGATAATGCCCAATACCAAAGACGGGGTTATGTGTAACCTGCTCAATAGGACCTCAGTTCTAAGAGGGAAGCTGGGTATAGGTACACCGGAAGAGTCAAGCGTTGAATTGAAATTTTGTACTCATATTGTGTTTATTATTATTTGTCAGCCATGCTCCTCACCCACCTAAGATCCCCATTCCTCCAAGACCACATGACTGGTATACTCAAATGTGGGGAGGGTTCCAAGCACCTGTTATATCCAGGCTTTCCTCAGAAGTTGAAACATCCATGTCAGATTTCTTTGCTTCCAGTCTGATTGACCCTAGAGCCTCTGCTTACTAAGTCAGTTTAATGTTTGATATGGTAAATGTGAACGCATTTTGTTAGTTGGCTGGTCATGTCAAGCCCTGATTGGATTGGGCCTCTCCAACGGCCAGTCTAGCTCAAGTAAGGGCCAAAGTGGTATGTTGGAGTTTAGGAGTATATGTCCAACTCCCAAAACCCTCAACCAGCAGGATCTTGTCCCCAAACACTATGGATCGACACCCACACCCAAATAAGGAATTTAGCCCACAACCTAGTTGGAGGTCGTGTGTAGCCACACTGTGAGTTTGGGTAAGATTTTCTGTCTTTTCAACTGTGTCACACGCTCCTCTTTGGCCCAGTAATGACAATTATAGCAGTTCACAAATCCACCCACATTGGATGTTGCAAAACAACTGGGGCATGTCTGTGTACCAAACACCATCTTCACAAACTCCATCTGACAATCAATTTCCTGCTGATTATTCCTGGCAATAAAGCAGCTTCCAAGGATGCCACTAACTCCTTTAAAACAGTTTGTACAGTGTGGTGTGATCAATTACTTTCACAATTGGCTTGGCATGTTGATGATAGGAAGAGGGGAGGGTAGTAAAACTTCAGTTGAGCATTTCTTGTAACTTTTGCACGTTTCCTTCTCATCTGGTTGTTGAAGGATGACCGTTTCTGTGGGTATCTTCAACAGATCCTCTAATCATCAATTTGGAAGAGCAATTTCTGGTGGTCTTGCCCTGTACACGCCCATATCTGAAATAAAATAAAATTATCAGATAAATTCTATTTTAAAGTTCATGTTTCCTGCAAATGTAGGGAGACAAGTAATTTTCAAGAGGCATACGTAATTCTAATCATGAAAAAATTAAGCATACATGAGGAAAAAATGTCCAAGTCAAAACTTTTGTAATATTAATCGTGGCAGACAAAAGATTACATTCTTTTTTTTAGAACTCTTGGTTATAGGTAGTGATGGTACAATACCAATTTTTTTTTTTTTTTTTACAGATTCTGATAATTCTTTATACTGTTCAAAACCTCTAATTCAAGGGTCAGCAAGGCATTTTGACCGGCCCATGAGCCTGATTACCAATGACTGTTTTTAACACGAGAGATGACCTTCAAATGAAATTTGTTATATGTCATTTTCCATAGAATGTCTACACATCGCAGTGCATTAAAAATATTAGACTATCTGCCAGTTATCTTCATGGGACTTATTTTACCAAGTTATGTTATTTACGTTTAATGTCAAATAATGGATACATATTTGTTATGACCCTTGGCTACATTAAAAGATAACAGAAGTTTAAAGGAACGATAAAGTGAAAAGAGGCCAGGGAGGGACTGACATAAAAGGTAGCAGAAATCTAAAGACAGTTAAACATATGCATTATACATACATGCCTCATGAATGTGTGGATGATACCGCATGTGTACGTACGCAAGTGTACATGTTTGCAACTATTTGTACTCGTATATATGGGTATATGTGCTTCGTTTTTGTTTGGTGTGTGTGTGTGGTTCGTTTGTGGAACAATTTTCAATAATAGTTTTAAACCTACACATCATAATTTCATCCATTTCACTTCGGTTGATTTTTTTTTTACTTTTAAGTATATTGATGTTCCTTCAGGAAAAGTAATTTTTGTTAAATGTTTTTTAATTTTAGATTTTCTTTTGTTTTTTCGATTTCTCAATGTTTATTTTCATTATGGTTTTAAATATTTAGGTTGACAGGGGTCTGCATATGTAATTTTCCTCGATTTTTCCCTCGTCCAGTCCGCGACCCGTCATTATAACATACTATACATACAATGATTAGATTTCATTATTTTTAGGCCCTACAATTGGTTTGGGAAACTTAATGAGCAAAGTACATTTATTAATAAAACATTTACTAGAAAAATGAATACAAAAGATTACGGAATAAAGTTAGATAAACTTTTTATTTTAAAAATTGGGTAAGAATTTAAACAATGAAAAGAAAAATTTCTTTAAGTAAATCACTTAATTACCTAGCTACTTATATTTAAGCCCTAAAATTCTTATAATGCAAGATTATCTCATGTTTTACCTTTCAACCGATTTCTTTTTGGTAAGTAAATGTTACCTCCAATACAACCAAAGTGGAAGGTGTTCATAGATATTTCCTGGCTAAAAGCACCATGATGGGAAATTCACTTTTATTTGAATTCCATCACTGAAAAACATTATCATCACTTATTATATTTTTTTTTTTTGATGCGATATATTTTACCATTTCAAGTTTTAATAAATATATTTATTTGCTTGTTTCACTGACTGCTTTATCCTGTATTCTCATACACATTGATTGCCATTTTCCTTCATCTTTAATTTAGTGTGGCACTTTATAAAACTGAAATTAAAGTGACTATCATTATCACTTTTCAGACATGTCAGGTGAGTCATTGTCCATGCCTTGTGATACTTTGGGTGAAGTGACCATTTCCTTTGGTCATAGAATAGACATCTTGAGTTAACCATTCTGCAATAACTTTGTCATTAGGTAGGCCACTGCAGTTATTTTCAAGAAAACCAGTCTTGAACCTGGGATCAAGATATGTTGCTAGAATAAGGATTTTGTCTTCAAAGTTGCTGCTAAATCTAGCATTAAAAGAACCTAACCTATCAAACAGTCCCTTTTCTTCTCCCTTTTTAAAAAGTGATAAACGATTTTAATGTGTGGTATAATACAAGAGGCACTTGCTTCTCTATTACTTAAACAGCTCATTGATTGATTTATTAAGTATTTTCAGTAATTTCTCAAAAAATCTTCTATTAGTTGGATTATAAACAATGTGGTCTTGCATGATCACTGCAATACAAGATAAGAGCATTTTATTTGTTCAATTACTCTGAACATCATATAATACTTACTGTTCTATCTTGCCTGAACATCCTGAATAAATTTATGATTTGCTAAATTAATTTTTTTTCCATTATTCCTGGTACTTTGCAAAAGATGCAGGTGAGTGATTGAAGTGGCCAACTATTTGTTTACAAATAGAAGGCATATCCTTCACATACCCTTGTGCAAAGATGGCATCATTAATGATCAACTGCAAAGCATGTAGAAAACACGGTAGTGACTCATATTGGGCTTGTACAGCTGTTGCTGCCATATTAACTGCATTATCTCTTATGAAAACAAATTTTACTATGAGAAATATTAAATTGATGTACTATCTCTGTGATACTCATTTTGAAAGCTATAACAATTTTAAGAAATACATGAATTCCATAAAAAATTTAAGTTTTATAAAAAGAATGTTTACATCTAGTTTATTGAAAAGATGACTTATTTTTGTTCATGTAGTATGCTATGTAAACAAAAATAAGTCAGTCAGACTGAAATCAACAAATTTTCTGGGCATTATAATATGAAATTTTATTTTAAAATCCTACTTAAAATTCAAATTTTCAATTATTCTTAAAATAAAATTTTATAAAAAGATTCTAAGTTTTTTTTTCTAGGTTTGTCAATACAATGCTTTTTTTCTTTTTTATAATTGTCTTAGAGAGAGCCCAACAGAACATGAATTCATCTAGTGTTCATGATTTTGATTATAATTATTTTATTTAAAGTTTATAATATTAAATAGGTGAATTAACAATGTTTAAAAAGAAATTAAAATTTTTGAACTAAAACAGACTTTAAACTAACAAACTTTATGGAAAATTTGCGAACAAAGTAGAAAGTTACACATTCCATTTTTTTTTTTAATCTATAGATTTTTACTGATAGTTGAAAATAAATACTTATATCTTTTTACCATTCGTACCAGAAATGGAAAATTAAGTTTTAAACAAAAAAAAAAAAAAAAAAAATTTCAAAGAATATTTTTGGAATCAGAAATTAGGTTAAAAATTCTGATTCCCATACACAAAAAAGTTCTGATATTTCTGATTATTGTCCTAGCATTAGTTAAAAACCTTTCTGTGGCCTTATCAGTTTTTTGGGGGTTTGTTAAAACAAACAAACTGATAATTTCTGGATTTTAATTCAACTTTCAGGGCTGATTCACTAATGTATAAAAATGTTAGGAAAATTTCTAGAATTTAATTTTTTTTTTGGGGGGGGGCCCATACAGTATCCATCAAAGCAGAAAATCTGCTCTGAATCATAAAATATAAAATACAATAAAACTAAGACATTTAATTAGGAATGTTTTCATTGTTTTTATATTAAAGACATTATTGTATTAAGAAATTTTCTTTACTATGTAAAATGAATTTTTCCATGAATCATTTTCATTTCTTAATGTTTTAATTAGAATAATTTAAAGTTTTTAATCTTAAAATTCTGTATGAATTTGAGACAGTTGAGCAATATTGTTATTAAGTAAAAACTATATTTACTAATCCTAAATGGAAAGTCTAAGTACAAATCTAAACACCAATATTTCAAAAAGAATGTTGTGTTTTTTGTATGTGCCGATTTTTTGTAGATACATCTGTTCATACACATTATCAGGGAATAAAAGTGATAATCATAGTAAAGTTAAAGCCAAAGCATCAAAAATTCAATGAAACAGAATGTGAAGAATAATTTCCTAAATTTTTAAGATTACGAAGAACTTAAATTATACAAAAAAATGCATTCACATTTCTATATTTTTTTTTTTTTTAATAGATAGATCCACTGTAGAAAAACGATAAAATTCCGTCTGTCATTCAAGCTGCCAACATCTTAAATACACAGCTAGCACCATGTTAAAAAAATGTATTTCTGTGATATTTTAAACTTAAAGTAGGTAATATAATTGTACGTTTTTACTTGCAGGTTTTTGCATGGTTCTGCAAACTGCCCTAATATAAGGATGAAACAGTCAAGATTGATTAAGCAAGTTCAAACATTTAACAGAGCCAGAAAATTTTAGCCAGTAAAGGAGAAGATGACTTAAAAGTCTTTTTAGATTCTTCCCATGATGCTTTTTTGTAGCTAATTAATTCACTGCCATTGAAATTACATCACAGGAACTTGAAAACCCAGTGACTAACTCTGGTAGCTGTGATGAAGAACCATATCAAGTGATCTTCAGATAAGAAAGACAAGGCCAATGGGTTGTCATACTATGATTCCAGTGCAATAATCAAGTTTCTAGCTCCAACTAAGGGTAGAAATGATTATTTCCGATGGCCTTTGGTGAGTGACACTGCACAGGTTGAGTAAACTTTTGTCTTAAGATGAGACTTAGGTGTGATGCCAGTTTCAAGTGATGGTAGAATCTGAAATGTTCCACAAATATTGGTTATGGAAGCCTACAAATCGCCATTAGGAGAAGAAATGCAGTAGGGCTATTCAGACTGCCCAGCAAGTCTTTTTCATCCATCCCAATAAATGTAGTTTTACTTTTTTTTTTTAATATTAAAAAATTGAGTTTTAACACTTTACAATAAGCATTTGCTTGAAAAATTGACCACCGATTCCTTTTGTGTAACAAGTTTCAAAGTTTTAATGTTGTCGGTCCTTTTTCAAAAGGTCAAATTGTATAAATTAACAAAATTAAAAACAAATAAAAATAAGTAAATAAAAAATAAAATATATTTATGAGCATAAGTTTTAATATTAGACAAAATAACTTTTGCTAAATTCCTCATTCAAAAATGCATAAAGTTTCAGGTTTGTACCACCTCAGAAAACTTTTTTTTCTTTTTACAGCAATTTCAAGAAGTTATTTTTTATTACATGTTTTTCACCCTACTACCAAATTTTCATCTGTACTTACATGGTCAAATAAGAATTGTTTTACTGATGTACTGTTGTGAAAAATTTTTTTAGCTTAATCTCTAAGATACTATGAAACTAGCGCCCCTGATTTTCCATTTCAAGTTTTCCTTGATTCAGTTTCCACTTTTGGCAAATTCCGTTTTTTTCAGTTTTGGGAAATACCATTTTTATGGTATTTTATGAGCAAATTGCAATATGATATGCTATAATTATTATTAAAAACATAATTCAAAGTTTTATTACAGAAAAAGAAATAGCAAATACCTACATATCTTTTTTTAAATGTGAAAACCCAAGTCCCAAAATATGTAAAAATAAAAAGACATCTAACACAACTAGACATTAAAACAATGGAATTTCACATTGCATAATTATCTTTGAGGTAGAATTTTTAATCAAAGCTTCCTTCTTTAAGAATACATTCAGATTGATTTATAAATGATGCACAATATTAAAATCAACAGAAAAATCACATTTAAAGAATCCACAGCAAATATTTTGAATCTCAATCATAAATATCTGAATAATGTCAAACATTTTGACTAAAATTTTACAAAACAGTAATTAAACTATAACTGAATCTTTGTAGCAAAAAAAAAAAAAAAAAAAAAAAATCTTATCCAAGTTAAAATTGCTAATATCTTGATTTTGGAAATATCTAATCTTCAAATCTCTCTAAATCTCCTTTGTAACAACATTGTGAGTTGCTTGGTGTATTCAGGGGGTAAGACGTTTACATTGTTTATTAAGTAAATGTTTATACACCGAAAATGGATACAGCATCTACATTAGGCATCCATATGACCTTATTGGCAATTCGTTCCAGAAGAGGAAATCTGCTTTTATATGCATTCCAAAATGATGGGATATTAAGAGGATTTGGTAAGTCATCTTGGTAATTCATGTACATTTGGATCTTCAAAGTCCTTGATGACTGCAAAACTGTCTAAATCATGGCCTATACAGAGTAGCTGTCTAGGATACAAGCTGCCTTGTAAAAGTTATACACAGGGTGGGTATCCAGATATTTATTCAATTTCACAAAAGACGTCCTGAAAATGTTGTCAATTTGAGATAACAATCTCCTGTGTTTTCTTGTTCAGACAGAAGACAATCAGTTTCTAGGTCAAATGTTCATCTTTACGTACTAGTATGCAAATACTGTTTTACATCCTCCATGTTATATATAACAGATGCAGAGACTTAGTTTCTTCTAAGCTTGTCAAAGTATTAAACGGGTGCAGTTCTCATTTATAAAATGCAGATTTAAACAACTTATGGTAAGGGCCATGACGCATTCGACCTTCATCTACTAATTCTAGAATCCTATCTACTGCAAGACCATGGCTCTTTTCACACTTAAAGAATCTTTCATAAAACTGTACAAAGGATGAATGATATTTGGCCACATTAAACCAGGAATTCCATCTGGTTGCCACTGGCACAAGATGATAGTTTCATTTGTTCCTTAGGCAAGGAACCTTCATGCCATTTTAAGTATTACTATTTCTGACTAGCCTTTTTAAAAAAAGGCTGACTTGATGAAAGTAGTGAGCTGGGTAACATTATCAAATGCTGGCCAGCATGAAAATACTTCGCCAATAAGATTTAAAAATATATGTTAAGCACAACACATGGCAACTGTTAACAAAGACATTTGACAACACTTCCTTATAAGCCTTTTTTGTAATAGGCTGCAGAATCTGTGACAAAGGTAATAATATCCTCAAAATGCAATATCCACAGCTTGGATGCATGCCTGACTTACAGTTGATGATTGCATTCTCCCAAAGTTAGAAAATCAATGAGAAATGACTACCCACAAATGCTTGCAATGACAGTTGTTTCATCTTATGATGTTGACAGATTGCTGCCCTGAAAGCTAAGCTTGCTAAACAAAGTGACAAACAAACAATTTTGGCAGATGAAGTTGCAAAACACAATTGACACTTGGAATAGCAGCCCTGTTTTTTTTTTTTTTTTACAATGTTTTAATATGAATGGCCTCATTTTGTCAATTTTGTTGTCAGACAAAAAAAAAAAAAAAAATCAAGGACAAAATCATCTTATACCTCATTACTCTTCAACAAAGTTGTGATTATCATCTTGTTTCAGATGAACTGGCTTTTCTCAAATGAGTTTTTGATTTCATCTTTGTGTCAACCCTAAAAATGTCAACACTATGGAGATAGAATTTGCAAAATAACATTTTCTTCTGCATAAAAATCATCAAAGAATTGCTCTACTCTGGCTTTAGCTATTGGGGGTCTTTTTTTTTCTTTTGAGGAGCAGGCCCAACTTTTGAGGCTGATGCACTACATTGGCTGGATTCAGTCTTCTTGGCTATTTGCTGCTTATTCATACAACTGGTTTAGATTACAAAATATAAATAAAAAGATGAAAAAAAATAAAATAATCGATATTGATAGTTAATGTTATTAAAGGATTTTTTTCTTTTTTCTTTTTGTTCAATTTGTTTTACAATGGTGAAGCACTAAAGATGATGTAATTATTAATCCAGAAGAATCGCTGTGATGACAGTAAGCTTCAAAGTAGACAAGTCAGTTATTTCATAGAATGGAGTTTGGAGAAATTTTTCTTTTTATCTAAATTGTATGGTAGGCATGTGATAGCATTTACTTTTCTTTCATATTCATAAAAGGTTACAAGAATCTTTCACTTGTAAATGGTGTGAGGACTTAAAGGAAATGAATTTGTTAATTGGTTTGATCAATCGATCGATCTCTCTCCAATTTTGATATCAACTAGTGTCTACCTTCCCATTTCCACTTTAGCAATGGATCTCAGGTTTGCATGACCAAGCTTCCAACTTGCATTTTGTTTGCTAGTTTCATAAAAAAGTTTTAAAATATTTAAAAATAGACTAGCCAACATTTTTTTTTAGTTCTTTTTCAGGTCTTAAAAAGGAAAAATAACTACAAATATTTATAAAAAAAAATTTTAAGGAAATAACTGTTATGTTATTGGTATATTAAAATGTTTAACAAAATCAGAGAGACAGTTTTGATAAACATAAATAAAATAATTTTTGTTATTTATTATTGAAAATTACATTAAAATCCCAGATTCCGTTGAAGATTTTAACAGAAGACATGGGCCTGTGATATTTTAATCAAACGTGCCCGCTAACAATTTAAAAATAAAACTCAACCATCTGACAGGTCAAAGACAAGGACAACACAAAATAAAATATGCTAAAATTTATTCTTGGCAAATTAGCAATACAAATTGGGAAAGGAAATGCAAATTGTTAAAGTTGAATAGAGATCCATAGAAAACAAATGTAAGCAGATTCGGAACTCAAAATCTAGTAATGAAATAATGTTCAAAGTAGATTAGACAAAAAATTTGTATAAGGATGCCACAGAGAAGATTGTAACAATTACAGATTTACATAAAGTCAATATTTATATACACAGAAGAAGGTTGATAGGATAATGTGTATATTACTAACTGGAAGAGTTGATTCACACAAAGCTGAAACCAGAAATGTTAACAGGCAGTACGAAAATGCTGAATCAGTTGAGAATATGCTTAACATTCCATGTTCAAAAAGTAGGTAAACTAGTTGACATGTGCAGAAGTAATTAAGAACAGTCGATGTTCAAGGATGATAAACTGGGTAAGTAGACATGCGCAAAAGAAATCTAGACATGACAATGTTCAAAGATGATGAACTGAATCAACAGACATGCACAGAAGAAACTTAGAACAGTAGGTTCAAAGAAGGTAAATTGACCAGCAGATATGCACAGGAAAAATCTGGAACAATTGATTTTCAAAGTAAGGTAAGGTAAGCTATGTGCACAGGAAAGAAATATATCTGTTAATGATGATCACTGGACATAGAAAATGCCAATGTACTCGAATGAGGATTGGTATATGGCCAACACAACTGCTTTGAAGGTTAAGATACCAAATAACTCTGGAGAAGATTGGTATTGTGACAAGAAATGACTGCTATACATAGTAGATGCCAGCAAAGGTTGGTTGTATGTAGAAGATATTGAGGCCATTAAGCGCAGAAAATCCAAGCATGAATGATCCCTTGCAGCAAGTGCAGGGATTGTGGACAAATGCTGAAGATACTGGGACAAGATGTCATGGCTGTGAGTGCAGGTACCATTGAGAAGCATTGTAAACACCAGAAAGAAAGGTCAAGTGCTGAAAGTGCAGAATACCACCGAGAAGCGCTGGAGACACCTGAACGAGAGGTCATGTACTGGCTCACGTAGTCAGGGTGAAGAAAACTAATTTGCTCTTAAAAAGACAAATGGTAATCACATTCCATGTAATTAAGGTAAAGACACTGTCTTAGTCCTAAAAAGGAGTCTCAAAGCACAGGTCAGCACGTCTATTACGACAATAGATCGCATCCATAACCAGGCAGTCAGTCAGAGGGTCGCACATGGTTTCAGCTGATACAGCAGAACCCTGTAGCAACCCATGGGACATACTTGGTTAGAGACGGCCTACTGCTAAAAGCAGTGAATCACACAGTAACCTGGCAAAAAATAACAGGAACCTTAGATCCTTACCGAAGATATGGTAAGATGGCATTATACTGTTCCAAAGAACTGGGTTACTAAACAACCCAAAGCTCTCCTCTAGCTAAAAGTGCATTAACTGCATAAGCAGGATCACCATATAGCATAGAGAGAAAACCTATCCACCAAAGAGGCAATCTTTTTGGGCTGCTGATTTTATATTAGGGGTGTTACAACATACAAGTTTCTTAACAACTTCTGGTCCTAATAAAAAAATATATCAAATGTTCTTTCAAATAATTTTGTTCTATGAAAATATCATTACTAGAAACAAGAAAAATTCAAACTCTCAGCTCAGTGGGACATATTTCAATTGAGTAATCATAGTATTTCATTTGTTATTAAATTTTAAAGTTAACTGAAGAAAATTTTATAGTATTTTAATTTTTTTTATTTTTGCATCTTTGAAAGGTAAATAAAAGTCAATAAAATATTAAATAATTGCAGAAAATATGTTCATTTGTGAAAATTACTAGGTAGTTAAAAACCAAAAATATGTGTTCACTTAGATTTCTGACAATTGGGTCATCCATAGTAGCTGTCATTGCTTCATCTATCAGCAGTCCATCAAACACTGGATCAGATGAACAGGACCAATTGTTAATAATTGGTTGAATATTATTTTTTTATGTTATAAGTAATATATATTTCAAATAAGATTAATTTAACTTTAAATTTTCTAATTTTACTAAATTAACGTGTCAGAAATATATATTTATTTTTTTAAAGAATTTTAAATTAGAAACATTTGGTTTGTTTACAAATTTCTTAAAATTAAGAAAATAACTGCTTTTAACTTGAGTAAATAATAAAAAAAAAAAATATTGAAATTAAATTTGACATTCCAGTCTATATAATTTCTATCTGAAATACACCAGAATATTTTACTTAATGGAAATAAATGTAATTATTAAACTTTCAATTAAAGCTAAAATGAAATCTTCAAGAAAGATTTTTCATTTTTAAAATTTAATTTTAAACCTTATGTATCAAAAATTTATGCCAAAAAAGCAGAAGTCCCTAGATAAAGGTTAGTTTTTCGGGGGCAATTTTCTGGTGAAACACACATTAATTTGGAAATTCTTGGAAAAATTAAATAATTATTGGATTTTAATGAAACTTTCAGGATATATTCAGAAATGAATTAAATTATTTTCAATTTTTTTATTTTTATTTTTTTTTTTACATGTTACCACCCACTTAATTTTTTGAAATCTTGAGAAATTCAATTTTTAGGGCAGAGATTTTTTTTATTAGTTAAAAGCAGGACTCCTTGGAAAAAGTGAATCAACAATTTATTTTTTTGTAAAACAGTTACCATTTTCAATGGAAAATGGCTCCGAATTGTAAAATAAAAAAGTGCAATAAAACTATGACATTATTTAATTAAAAAAGATTTTAATTGCTTTGATAAGCAAAATTTATTAAGGACACGATGTATAAAATATTTCTACAAGAATTGTTTTCAATTTTAATTAAACAATTTATATTAAAAAAAAATCATTTAAAATTCTTCATTGCTTTCAAGGTGACACTTTGGGGATATTGTTAAGTGAAAAATACATTTATAAATCAAAAACTGAATAGCTCATAACAATTGTTTGTGCCAAAATATTTTTTTTTTAAATTTTGAGGATATAAACTAGGTGAGCCCCCCATATTGCTAAAAAAAGTGGTATAACCTGGAGAAAAAAAGTCCCCAAATTGATAAAACAATTAACGTGTAAATGTTTATGTTAGTATTAAAGAGGAAAGACCAAAGTATTTTCTGAATATTTTTTCAGATTTTTTAATCCTTCCTATAATTTTAAAAATTTTATTTTTTCTTGATTCAAAAATTTTTTTGTAACTTTGTAAACAAAATCAAAATTAGTTTAAAAATCCTGTAAAATTCAGTTACACCCTTTTCTTTTATTATCTTAGGAAATTTAGAATGATTAAAGTATACTTAATGTAATTTGAAAGAAAACATTACTTACTTTTTTAGCAGAAAATTTTTTTAATAGAGATATTTCCAACCGTGGTGCTTGCTTTGGTGCGTGTTTGAGGGGCGTTAATTGATGTACATCAATATATTGACAACTTACGTCAAGGGAATTTATTGTACAGTAGCGCAGAAGTGATGTAATTCTATCTAATTTTAAGTGAACCTTAAAAAAAAAAAAAAAAAAAAAAAAAATTCACTTTCAAATTTTTTTTTTTAACCTTATGTTTGAGGAAAAATTTCTGCACTGAAAATAACATTTAAATTATGAAAAAAATCAAATTTTATAAGTAAAAATAAAACAGTAACAACATTTTTTTGAATTGATTTGTATTATTTGTCATGAAATATTTTTCTGAGAATAGAAAAATTACATGAATTTCATAATTTAAACAGGTTAACTTAATGAAATGAGATTTTATTTCTTTTTAGACTTTTTTCTATTTATTAATACTTGCGATATGGCAGTCATGGGAGTTTTATACATATTTTATTTATTAATAAAATTAACATTTCAAACTTTGCTGTGTTGTTTACTGAACGAATGCAAAGCAATTTCTGAAGTAAAAAGAATTTGCTTCTATCAAGAGAAACAAGTCTACCTCATGTGACGTTATTTCAAAGCTGTGCATCCATACTTTCGTTGGAGATGATTTTAAATACAATTTTGGAATATTAAAAAATTATTTTAGAAATATCAACGGTTGTCAGATTTTAATAAGCTTTCAAATTTATGATCTTTAAAAAGTAGAGAACATAATGTTATTTCCATAAGGTTTCATGAAGAAGCTTAATTTTAAAATATATAACATTGTCATATTGCATGTTTAAAATAGAAAAAAAAAAGACAAAATTATTGTAAAAATTCATTTTCATCAAAATTTTTTTTTTTCTTTCAGATAAAAATTAAATTTAGTATATGTTATTCAGAAAAGTCATAAAAAGCTTTTTTAATTAAATATTGTCTTAGTTTTATTGGGTTTTGTATTTTTACAATTTAGGTAAAAGTTTGGACAAAAAAAAAAAAAAAAAAAAAAAAAAAAAAAATCCATGATTTAGAATCTTCAGTCTTGTGTATTTAATTAAAAAGGAATTCAGGTTGCAAAAATAAATTTTTGAAGTTTTCATAAAATTAAATTCGAGGGGTGTAACAGATAAAAAAAAAAAATTACCATGGCTTTCAAAAAGACAAACATTTATAAAATAATTTCATTCATTTGTGAATAATTTCTGAAGGTGCTTGATTTTTGCAAGATTTTCCAAATCATTCTGTTTTTTCAACTGAAAAACAAGTAATGCTAATATTACCTAATTTTTGACCAAAAAAACAAACAAAAAAAAAACACAACAACAATAAGATTTTCAACCTAAATTTAAAACATGCTGCAAATGAAAAAAAAATTTTAAAAAAATAATTGAAAAATACCTTGGTCTTTCCTCTTAATAATAAACTTTCATGATAAAATTTTGTTTTTATTAAGTTTGGGGCCTTTTTTCTTCATGCGATGCGTTTTTTGAGTGAAGAGACGGACAGTCCTAAAAAACACACATGACAATCCTTAAAAGGTCATCTTTAAGAGTCGTCTAGCTCACTGCAATTCTTTCACTTCCACTTTCTTTATTCAGTTCTTTTTCCTCATTAACATCTTTGTAAATCATCCCTTCAAAATCTCAAAGTAACTTTTTTTTTTTTAATAATTACTATTTCACTAAATATTTTTATTTTATGAATTTATTTTAGTTCATACTTCAATTAATTTTTTTGTTTAATTTAATAAACTTAAGAACCTAGAGATGAAACGCAAATTTCATAAAGCATCATGAAACCTAATTAAAAGTCAATAAAATATTAAATAATTGTTGAAAATATGTTAATTTTTAAAAATTAGTAGGTAGTTAAAAAAAAAAAATAAAAAAAATGCATTCACTTAGATTTTGTAAATTTAAGTCAATTCTGGTCATCCATAAGACTAAGTTGTTATCACCTTGGAACTTATCGATACATCAAGAAAGATCAAAAAAAAAAAAAAAAAAAAACAGGACCCATCGTTAAGAAATGCTTGTATATTAGTTTTTACTTTTTTTATGCTATAAGTAATACTTATTTAAATCAGATTAACTTAAAATTTTCTAATTTTTTACTCAAACATGTCAGAAATCTAATGGCCACTTAAGAAAATTTAAAAAAAATTCGAGCAAATACTTGACATTTCAATCCATATAATTTCTATCTCAAATAAATTCACCAGAATGTTTTACATACTTGAAACAATAAATTTAATCAATCATGTAACTTTCAATTAAAACTCGAATGAAATCTACAAGAATGCTTTTTCATTTTTTTAAATTTAATTTAAAAGTTAGGTATCGAAAATTCAGTGGAGGTACCTATAGGTTTGAAACCGAATTTATAAAACTGAAAAAAGCTTCCCTTGAAAGCTGCTAAAGGATTTAAAATTTACTATTTCCAGTTAGTAAATTACTCTGTAGTGTAGTGTATTTTCAAACAGAAATAATATTGATCGGAATCGATTTTTTTTTTGTTTATAACCATTTGTAAACAAAAAGTTAATACTCGGTTATAAAAATCTTGCAAAAAACAAAATATATATTTCTGAAACGTTGAGGAAAATTAGCAAACTTAAATTAATCTGATTTGAAACAAATTACTTGTATAGCATGTTGTATAAATCTAGGTACCTCCACTATTTCAGCATAAATTTTAGATACCTAAAGTTTAGTGGAAGTATTTATCTTAACGTCATGTCCAATCATTCATATATTTGGAGAAAAAAAAAGTTTTTATGAACACTTAATCATACAAAAACAATGTAAAAGTCTTGTAGTAATTGTTATAAGCTTTCCAAAAATAAAAATAAAAAATGCTAAATTTCCCATAGTAATGAATCTTTGACCAACAACCAATGACTCAAGAAAAACAAGATTTTTAACCCAAATTTCCAAAGTGCTAGGAAGGATTCAAAAATTTAATAAAATAATCAGAAAATACTTTGGTCTTCTTAATAATAAACATTTTTCAGCAAATTTGTTTGTTTTTTTTTTCATTAAGAAAACGTTTTATGACTTTTTTTATCCCAACCTCAACTATGAGAAGAAAAAAAAATTGACTTTTATTGAATTATTTTTTAGATTCAGAATGAATTTTCTTTTCACTATTTACAGTTTGTATTAGATAAAAATTGCTTTTAAAATTAAGATTTAAGGGATTTCTTTATAACTGTAGTTTAAGAACAACGAAAAAATTCCAGAACACTCCGCTCCCACTCAAAAATTGTTGAAAGAGGTCGATGGGTGAAATAGACACCCCCTCTCAGAAAGGAAAAAAAATTACATTTTACAAAGTCTAAAATAGCAAGTTCTGTATAAAATTCATTTATCAATAAGTACTGAAAAGCCAGTTTCATTCAGATTATTTTTGGTAAATATGTTTAAAAAAAAAAAAAAAAAAAAAAAAAACTCTTTAGTTTACTTCTTACAAGCTAATAATAGATTTTTAGAAATTGCAGTTTGGGGCCCAGAAACACAATTTAAAAAAGAAAGCAGCATCATTTCTAATGATTTGTAATGGTTTTTGGAATATTCAGGCATTTTTTTTTTAAATTGGTTTTTGGGCCCTAATCTGCAATTTTACCGAAATTTAAATATCAACATTCTATCAATAAGTCTCAGAATTTGTAAAATGAAAATATTAAAAATAAATTTTTTTTTTAAAAGTCAGTGTCGAGTCAGTTTCCTAACGTATTTATTTTACCCGAAAGTGGACAAAATCCGAGTCTCTCTTAAATTAAGTTGAAAAATTCAATGAATTTTTAATTCAAATTTTAATGTCAAATTGAAACTTTCTTCTTTAAACTAAACAAACTAAAAAAAAGACTCGTTTTACGCGATAGAAAAACTCTAAGTATCAAACGTGACCGTAGAATTACTAAATTTTTTTTAAGGTTTGATCGAGAAAATAGAATAAAATAGTGACGTACCCGACAGAAATAAATAACTTTATTACCAGCCACTATAAATCAATTGTTTTTCCTTTATTACCGGCCACGATGGAAGCTTAACACGAATTGCTTAAGAGACAGAATTCAGTTTCTTTGCTAAAACAGGAAGATTCTTTTTTAAAATGTAAAAAATGACATAAATAAATGTGAGAGTACTAATATCATAAGGAGAAAAGTAACAGCGAAATAGTACTTACACAATATCCATCTTCTTTCAAAAATCTTCCCGATAAAAGCAGTTCTCAACAGGTGATTGTTAAACACACGTGGTACTAAGTTTTTTTTTAAAATATATAAAAAGTTAAAAATCGTTCAAGATCAAATCTCACGAGAAGAGAGCAAAACGTTAAATATTTTAAATAAAATAGCGAGCAAAAACAATGTTTTGAAATTAGTCGTAGAAGACATGAAATTAAAATATATCTACCAAAGTACAAAATATTTCGTTATTTCTAAATAGTAAAAACTAAAAACAAATATCAGCAGACTGAATGAAAGTACATACATTTTTTACACAGTGATTCATCTCGTAAAGCTCTCATTTTTTTAGTTCAAGCAAGTGCAACACGTGCAAAATATCATTTTTTTTCCTTTTAGTTCGTATTTTAAAAAATAAAAATATCGGGTAATTTCTATTTTGTTTCCCGAGCGTTAATAATATCCCTTCAAATTTTTCCAAAATAGTCTTATTTCCGTGAAAATGTACATGCCGAACTCATATCTACAATTAGATCATTAAGAAACCTACCTTTTTGGATGTGAATGACCAGAAACTTTAAAAATTCTTTTTTCTTTTAAAAATTTGAAAAATTACCGGCTTATTGAGAAGTAATTCACTGCGGAAAGATCTTTTTAAGGTTTAAAAATAAAATTTAAATATTTATTTCTTTAACAGACATTTTTTTTTTTTTTTTTTTTGTTTGTTTTTTATTTATAACAAAACAAATTAAATAATACAATAGAAACAAAATTTTTCCGTTTCGAATAGCAATTTTAAATTAAAAGAACAAATTAAATAATGAAAATAAAACATTTTGATATTGTAAAATTGAAAATAAAAAAAATAATGCACAAACTTGGTAAATTATTTAACAAAAACATTTTTTAATTAAAATTTAGAATATTATTACAGAAAGAAAAATGAAAAAGTTTAATTTTCTATCTCTAAAGATTAACTTTAGAGTTTTCGTGAATGTATTTTTTTTCTTTTTTTTGTGCAGAAAAAGGGACAAATTTAAAAAAATTTTTTCATTGCTTTACCAGGGTTAAATTCAATTGGTCATTTTGGCTTTTTTATGTAGAAAAGGGGACAAATTAAAAAAAAAAAATTTAAATTTACAATAAACTCTTATTTTACCACTATTTTATTGCATTAATTTTTTTTTGAAAAAAAAAGTAAATAAATTAAACCTTAATACCCAATCTAAAGATTAACTTTTAGGTTAGTTGTTTTTGTCAGGGAAGAAAAGGGAAAATTTAAAAAACAAATGAAATAATACAAACAACCCTAATAAATAGTTTTTACCAAGTTTGTTATTAATTTTTTGTTTTATTTTCAATTTTACAATATCAAAAAATGACTTCATTTTCATTATTTAATTTCCACATTGCCATTCAAAAACGGACAAAAAAAATTTTATTATTTATTAATTTTTTGTTATAAATAAAACTAAATATTAAAAAAAAAAAAAAAATTTCATTTTTTACGGTAGTGCGTAGTGATTTTCTGCAAGAATTTTGAGTTTGTGGAATCGCGCAGGAATTCAAACTTATTTTAGTTTCGTACGTAAATAAATTTAAATTATAAAATGATTTTAGACAAAGTAGTAAACAGCCATTTGTTGCCGAAATTTCTCAGGTCTGATTCAATGCAACTGATTCCAGCTAGAACGGAATTTAAGTTTTTCCGCGCATTTCTCTGATGTCACTGACAAACTTTGTTTTTCAAGTCAGTTTTGCCTTTTTCAGAATGAGAAGGTCGACATTCATTTAAAAATTCATTTAAAATTTACCCATACGCGGGCAGGAATATCTTGTTATAAAAAATTTCTTTAGTGACTCCTTGGTTCATTATGCCGAATATTTTTCCTGTGATTGCAAAAAATTTGTTACCGAACAACATGTTTGAACCTTCCTCCATTTTCTACCGGAAAATGTAGAGTCTACAACAATGTCGTCATCACATTTTAAAATAAATTCCTTGTCCTTCAGCGAACAACTTGTTCGAACTTTTTCCGTTCACTATTAGGGAACGTAGAGTTTTTCGACTCGGCCGATTGATGAACTACACATACCTCTTTTGATTTCTAACCTTTTACAAACCATAAAAAAAAAAAAAAAATAACATTACACACACATTATAAAACCTCACAGTGAGTATTTTTTCCTTGTTGTGTAGGCATGCATTTTTTTTTATATAAGACTATATTCCAGAACCTTTCCTTCTGAAGAAACTTTTCCCTGCCTTAGCCATTTAGATTTTCGTTTTGGCGCGGAACATTAACATTTTACTTGTCATACTTACATTATACAATTTTGCCTACTGGCTAAGAACTATTTTTATTTTTTCTGATAGTCTCCACTGTTTTTGAGACAAGATTATTTGTTATTAAAATAAATTTTATATTTGTTTTCCACCAGACTCGTTTTCGTCGTTTTTTCCTGGCTATCTATATTTTACTATTTTTATGCATGTGTTAAATGACAATTTTTCCTCATTTTAAAGATCACACATTTATTATTTTTACTTTGTTAGTGGATTCGGTAGTCGTAAAGTAGTGTCTGGCACAAGGCCATTTTTTCGTAGGCCAGCAATGCATGCTACCAGGTCTGCTATATCATTATCTATCAGAACTTTAACAATAACATTAATCGCTTAAAGAATTTCTTTTAGGCGCCCAGAAGAAATATTTACAAGTTAAAAAATTTTTTCCGATCCTAATTTAAAACCTTTCTTTTTTTCTGTATATTTTTAAACCTTTCTTTTGTTATTCCTAATTTTTTTTCTTTTATCCTTTTGTTTTACTTTTTTTTTTCTCTTTATATGTTTAATTTTAAAACAATTGTGCTGCTTACTTTTGTTTTATCGAAACATCACCGAGCAAAAGAATTTTTTTATTTAGACAATACGCGCTAATCTTGATGTTTTTCTTTTGCAAATTTGAACTTTGATTTGTTTTAAACCCTGCCAATGTAAGAAACCTGATAAAATTTTTGCATTTTTGAAAAAAAATCTTAAGAAAAAAAAATATTTGATTAAAATCAAAATAATTTTTTTTTCTGGAATTTTTAAAGAGTTTGGGAGTTTTGTTTAAAGTGGAAGTCCAATTTGTTTGTGACGCAATACATTTATAATATAGTTTTAATGTTTGAAAAACCAAGAAAAGATTTTTTAATTGATTTACTTGTTTTGTGGTTAGCCATGGGATTTCAGATATATATTTTGCTAAGAAGTTTGAGGAGGAGCTATGAAAGTTTAAACATCAGACCTGAACTAGATAAATTATGCCTAATTTTCATTATCACGGCTAGGATGATCAACAAATAATTAAGTCCTTCCCATTTAAAGTTGAATGCTGCATTTTTAAACAAATAAGGATAAATATATTTCAAAAATTTTCTTTTGCAGTTGAAAATTTTGAAAACCAAGAAACAGTATCTGCGAGGATATTTATTTGGTTTCAAATTTAACTATCGGTGAAAATCAGTGATTCCGCCATACAAATATTAAAGAGGAATTTTTGACAAAAAATTCTGAAATATTCATTAAAGATAATATCCATGCCTGACATGGATGCAGATTTATTTGAAGCAATTTCTTACTAAAATACGATGTCTAATGGAGCTGAACATTATTTTTATGTTTAGATGCATTTAAACTGATCAAATTTTATTTCAGAGAACAATAAAATTAAATTTTGTTTGATTAAAACCCTGCTAACATGGAAGTACCCAAGAATCATTTGAGGCACATAATGCTTTATGAGTTCAAGAAAGGAAACTCAGCAGCCGAAGCGGCTAGAAACATTCACTTAGTTTATGGAGAGGAATGTGTGAATGAAAGAACTTGCAGAAGATGGTTTGCAAAATTCAGAGGTGGAGATTTCACCCTTGAAGATGAAGATCGAACCGGACGTCCAGTTGAGTTTGATGAAAAGCTTCTTGAAGCAGCCCTTGAAGAAAATCCTGCTTTATCAGTTGAGGAATTGGCAGTGGTTCTCAGTTCAAACCATACAACTGTTCATCGTCATCTTCAACAACTTGGAAAAGTTCCTAAACTTGGAAAATGGGTGCCTCATGAATTGTCTGAAAACAACCTTAAATCCCGAGTTGACATCTGCTCTTCTCTCCATTCTCGCCAACTTGTTTCACCTTTTTTTGGATAGACTTGTGACTGGCGACAAAAAATGGATCTTTTATCGAAATGTTAAGCGTCGTAGACAGTGGCTTGGTAAAGGGAAGGACCCCAGCCACAGCCGAGAAGGGAACTTCATGGGCAAAAGGTTCTTCTTTCAATCTGGTGGGATCTCCAAGGAATAATCCACTTTGAATTCTTACCACCTAATGCAACAATTAATGCTCAAATATACTGTCAGCAATTAGAGCGTTTGAACCAAGCTTTGAGGAAAAAAAGACCTGCTCTAGTGAATCGAAAAGAGGTGATGTTTCATCAGGACAATGCGCGACCCCACACAGCAAGAATCACGTCACAAAAGATCAAAGAACTTGGTTGGGAGAAAATTCCTCATCCACCTTATTCTCCCGATCTTGCTCCTTCAGACTACCATTTGTTTCGTAGCTTACAGAATCATTTGGAAGAAACAGCTTTTTTGTAACACAGGAAGAGGTTAAAACTGACATTTGTGAGTTCTTCGAATCAAAGCCAAAAGAATTTTACAGTAATGGAATTAGTAAGCTTGTTAATAGATGGAAGGAAGTCATAGATAATCAGGGAAAATACATTGTTGATTGAATCTGTAATTAAATGTAACATTTGGTCACTTGTTTTCTTTATTCAAAATTCGGACAGAACTTATGGGATGACCTGATATATATATATATATATATATAAATATATATATATATATATATATATATAAATATATATTAAATGTTTTTTTATTAAATAAAAAAACATTTTAATATATAAATTTCTTAAATATTTTTTATAGTGTGTGTTTTGTTTTTTTTTGGGAAATTTGTGTGAAAATTAATTTAAAGTATTTTGTTTATATATTTATATTCAAATATTGAATTTATTTTTAATATGTTATTTTTTAACCAATTTATTGTTAATGAAAAATTATTGAAAGTGAAAAGATGATAATAGTAATTTACAAGATGTTACCTCTAAACCGTTGAGAAAAACGAAAAAAATTATTGGAAAATCCATATTTATATCTGTTATTGAAAAATTTTACCATATACTTTGAAAGGCATTAAGATAATTATAACATGGCCGTTTACCAACATAATCAGATTAAATCACATTTTTATACATTATATTTTTGATAGAAAATTTAAAAAGATATTTAAATGAAAAAATTTAATTTACCATTAACATATGATATTTTTATTTAATAAATTTTTTTTTGTAAAAAAAAACATATGCAAAGCAATTTCTGATATTAAACATTTTAGAAAAAATTAAAATTGATAAGGGTTTATTCATTATTATTCTTGAAATTTTCCATTCAACATTTTAGGATTTTATATTATCTTTTTTAAAAAAAAAAAAGAAAAATAGATATTGAATTTAAAATTATATTATTGAATAAATTGACAAAATTTTGATATTTTTATATAAAGAATTGTTTGACCAATATTTTCATTTTCAAAATTATTTACTATTGAAGAGAAAAATAAATTAATAAATATTTATATTTAAACAATAATTTGGCAAATGGGCATTGAAATCCTATTACATAAATGACAGTATCATTAAATAATTTTATCTTGGAAATATAATATGATTAATTTATTGTTTATCGAAAAAAAATTGAAATTTGTAGATGATAAAACTTTTTTTTGATAAAAAAAATATTTTATATATATATATTTACTCTATGTATAAACGGTTATCGAAAGGAATTTTGGTTAATATTTTTTGAGTTTTTTTTTGAAATTTAAATCAAAAGAAAAATATATATGTTATATATATATATAATATATATAAAATATGAATTATTATAAAGGAAAATATACAAATAAATATTTATTTATATGCATTGATTTGTAACGTCTTTTTTTGGACAAAAAAAAAAATAAAACAAGAACCATTATATTTTATTTTATAATATTTAAATTATATATAAATATATATAATATATATATATAAAGTTAAATCAATATTTTTTATAATACGGTATTTTAATTAAAATAGAATCAATAAAGAATTTCAAACATGGATTTTTGGAAACAAATGCTTTAAAAATAACCAAAAAAAATATATACAAGATATAGAAATAAAACATTTGATTAACAAACAGGAATTTAGGGAAACAATTTAATCAATCTTAAGTTTATAACTATTTTGTATTTTAGCATAATTCTTTCAAATTTTAGTTCTGCCTAATTTTTTGAATTAGAAAAAAATCGGAAATGTTCCGGATTTATGATATAGATATGGAACTGAAATTTATAGATATTTATTCAAAATTTTGGTATTTAATTACATATGGAATTTTATTAAATTTATATAATTAAAGCAACAGTTACATAAAAATATATATATGTTCGGTCAAGCATCTTTGAAATGATGAAAATTAAAACAACCAAACAGAAATTATATATATATATATATATATATATATATATATAATGAATAATTTTATAATGCAAGTATTTAAATCTGCTTTTGATATTAAGAGTTACAAAATCAAGTTAATTTTAAAAACCATTTAACAGTGCAAAATAAATTTTAGCCAATTTTATGGATTTTCACAGGAGGCACTTATTAAAAAAATGTTTTTTTCATATTTCAATTGGTAAAGGAAATTAAAAAATTTTTTGTTGTTATAATTGATGACAAATATGATAACATGAAATGTAAATAAAAAATAAAAAAAAATTTAATAAATATAAATTATTATATCCAATTGAATAAAAAATAAAAATTAAATGAAACCAATTTTTATTATATTTAAAAAAATTTTAATAAAAAAAAAAAAGAAAAGTTTAGGATAAAGAAGTTTTAAAAAAAATAAAATTTTTGAAGGATGATTTTTAGTCTTTTAATAAAAAAATGAGATTATTTAATATAACATTCAAAAAGAAATATATATGTTAAACTATTGCAATTTTTTCAATTATGTTTTATTAAATCTTTTATTTTTACTTATATTTATCAAACGCTGGAAAAAAAAAAATTTTAAAATTATAAATTTAAAACCCGAGAATTCATCCTGAATTCATAAAAATGGGAATTATAAAATTGATTCATTTGAAAAATAAAAAACCCATTTTTTTTTGGAAAATTTTTAGAATTTGAAATTTTAAAACAATTTATATTTAAAAAAAAAAAAATCTAATTCTAAACTTTTTAAAAAAAATTCTGATCATATTTTTTTAATTTTTAAAATTTTACAAATCATAACATTACAAAAAAAAAAAAAAAATGGTTATTTAATTTGGACTTTTATAAAATTGACAAATTTACCTGGACATACTTATTTAAAAATTATTTTGATTTTGTGAAATTGATAACCAAAATTTTTTTTATAAAATATTGAAAAATAGTTTCTAAATATTTTTAAATGTTTAAAAAATTATTATTTTGATATAAAATGAATTAGCTTTTGGCTGTTATTTACAAAAATACTTATATCCAGGATAAAATTATTACCAAATTTGGACAAAAATATTTAAAATATTTAAATTATATATATTTTTGATTTTAATAAATATATATATTTTAAGAGATAAAAAACCCATATAGATATAAAATATTATATTTTATATTTTTTTTTTTTGCTAGAGAAAAAAAATTAACGATCACAAATAAATAAAGGATTTTTGAATGAATCTATAATAATATGAAAATAAAAATAAATAAGAAAACAATTTTGCAGGAGGACAGAAAAATAAAAATTTTAATAATCTCTTTAAAAAAATTGGAAATTTCAATTAATCCTTATATTAAAAGAAAAATCCAGAAGAAACATTTAAATATAATATCTATACAAATCAAACCAAAATATTATGGCGTGAAACTCGGGGAGAAAAAATGCTTTTTCATTGAAATAATGCGAAGTGGACGAAATAATTATTTTAAAATGGGATAGGGATCAAAAAACAATATTTATGAAAATCAACTCATAAAAAAATAAAATTAAAAATTTAACATTAATTTCAAAGTAAATACTTTTTTAAATAAAATTTAAAAAAATAACTAAAGATAAAATCAGTATTTTTAATTAAATTATAAAAAAAAAAAAATTTGTATTTATTTGAAAATTAAAAGAGCTATTTCAATGAAAATGATTTATCTTTTTTAAAATTGGTCCTGATATTTATATTACAAATATTGTTTTTCTTTTAAGAGGGATAAAATTACTTCTGATTCTTGTTTTGACATAAATCTTTATATGATATCACAAGAAAAGATGTGAAACTTTGACGGGAATTTTAGAATATTTGAATTTAACTTATATAGAATTAGATTTCTGAAATAAATACATGCTAGATTAACAAAAAAACTATTAACAGAAAAATTTGAAACGATGAGAAGTAAATTTTTCTGAAATTTGAAATTATAGTATTTAATTTCATTTTGATTACAATGTCAAGAAAAAACATTTGTGCGATTTCCTGATTTGTGCCGTTCCTTTTATGAATTATTAATAAAAAAAAACCAGGAGAAAAAAAAGATATTCAACCAAAATATTTGTCTTAATCATGGTTTCCAAAGTCAAAATTGAATCGATTTCAAAAAAATGAAGGTATTGTTGGTAATTTTTATAAATAAAAGTAGTTTAGAATAATTTTTTTCTGGATATTATATTAAAAATTTAATGGCTTTCATAATATAAAAATTTCGTTTGAAAAAAAAAATGTTAAACTTTTCAGACGATTTCAATTATTGAAAAATCCATCAAAACAGATGGAATACGTTGAATGCCTTTTTAATATTGATGAGAATATATCTTATATAATTTTTTTTATAATATATTTATATATATATATATGTGTGATGGATCATTTAATGTTTATGGTAATCAATATTTATTTTGGTACTTTTCAACATCAAAATGGATCATTTGGAACGAAATTGACAGTAGAAATGGAACTTAGAAAAAAAAATCAAAAATATATAAATAGTGCACAGAATATTTAAAAAAAACAACAGACAAAATAAAGCGTTCAAAGTAGGAACATTTTATTTTATTTCAGCCAAGAAACATCAAAAAAATTTTAGTCTCGTTTTTTTCCCATGTTGTTCAAATGAACAGACAATATTTTCAACAAACATTTTAAAGTCTATTAATACATAATATGTTTAATTTAACAAAAAGGAAAAATTTTTATCTCCAATGAAACGATCTAAAATAAAAAAATTTAAATTCATTCAAAAAAAATAAATTGAATTAAATAAAAAAATTTTTATGTTTTAATATCATTACTTTTTTTCTTTCTTCCTTTTTTCCTCTTCAAATAGGAAAAAAAAAAACAATAAAAAATATAAGTATTTTGAAAATTTTTGTATGAAAAACATTTTGTTTGAGTTGGTTTTATATATAAAAAATGCATTGTTAGTATTAAGATCTATTAAAATATATTATATATATATATACCATTTATTTATATATATGTGACGTCCCTCAACACAGCCTTCTGTTCGCTCCTCGCTGCTTCGTTCGGGTGTCGCCGCTCCAAACGTGACGTCCGCCTGTCGCGTCAGTCGTGTTGTCTCGTCCTGTGACGACCAACTGGCTTGGTATCGGTCGCGGCACCCAAATGTGACGTTCTAACCTTTTGGTGATTCGGATGGGAATCTGGTTAGATTCGATATCAGCCTCGTCGTTCCCAACTCGCTTCCAACGTCTGGTTACCAAAGTAACTGCGTTGATCTCCAGTCCGCCTACCCACGTTGTGAATTGATCTTAGGCAGACGAAATCAATCAGTCGTTGGGGCCGTAATGCAAGTTGAGTTCAAACGAGGGTGATATCGCACAAATATGCATAAAAGAAAATAAAATGATAACTCAAAAGTTCAAAGGTATAAAAAAAAAAAGGATAACAATACTTTATATCTGGTTGCTGGATACATAGGACTGCGTCTATCTCCCGACCCGTTATATGGATTGTGACACGTTGTTTTTTTGTTAGGTGAGTTTTAACATCTTAAGTTGTCTGTTCTTTAAGAAATTGGTTCTTGGTGTGTCTTCAGGCGAAAGTCGAAAAAAACTTATTTTGGTGGTATGGATCTAAGTCGCTCTTCAAAATAAATTGTTCTTGGATTGAAGATGAGTTCGGAAGTTGCGTGAATCTTAGTCAGCTAATGCGAACTGGGCTTCAAACTGAACTGGAAAACTCACTCTCTGAAACTGAAACTCTGAAAACTGGAACTTGAACTGATTTTTGCTCGCTGCGACTTTGTTTATATGGACGCCGACCAAAACCGGGGTGGGTTTGTCGGGGTTTGAGGTTCCTCGATAATTCTAAATCCATATCCACTTCTTTTTATTTTTGGTCAGGAAATTTTCCACTCCTTTCCATTTTTGGAAGTCTTTTCTTACTCCCACCTTCTCTTATTCTCAAATGGATATCTCACCATACTTCAGAGGGGCGTCAACGGTTCTCCCCACTTCTTCGTAGCAACTTCTCATACCTATCCTCTAAATGGGCGGCGGCGGCTCCTCCTTGCGTCACGTGATCACCTCCGCCTGGCCCTCGTTATCATTCGGCCAATGGCGTCCAGCCGGGTGGGTGTGATCAGGCTGGCTTTGTTTTAGGAAAAAAAAAAATATCTTGCTCAAAAAAAAAAATTATTTTTTTTTCCTTTTCTTTTCTTTAATCGCAGCTCTCTTCTTCTCTCTGGCCGCCAACAGAACAATGCGACCAAGTGTGATGGGATTCTCATCACTTCGTCATTCAGATTATCGCCAATTATCAAAATGGGTGGTCTCCAGCAAAACACAGTCGACCGTCGTCAAAAAAAAAAAACAGTTCCATTGTTCAGTCAGTATTTGTCATTCTTGGTGCCAATTTCTGATAACATAGTTTTATTATCACAACCGAATTCTAAACCTTATAGATGTTTTGTCAAAACAGAAGACTTGACTCAGGGTTTCGTGTGCGGTTAGCAGACGACCTATTAAATCCTTTCCCGACAATATTGTTTGCCCCCTCTGACACTTTTAATTTTTCTTATCTATCCAAAGCCCTGTATTTCACCTGTTTTGTCAATTATCAAAATTTAACATTGTCAAATTTTCACCATCTTTTCCATTATCAAAATAACATTGTCGTCTGTTTTTTGTGGTTTTTGTCAATTAGATGTTCGCCAGCTTTTAAGTGGCTGTTATCTATCCCCGATAACACAAGTTCGCCACCAGAACATAGTCGATTTTTTATCCATTTAGAATTTTTCTAAATGGTAATGAAACCTTTCACCATTTTCGATTTATCAAAATAACATTGTCTGTGCGTGTGCCTGTGGGTGCATGTGTGTGGTTACTATGGCTTGTTCTTCTTCATCAATGTTTTCCTCTCCGCTGTGGGAGGTTTTTCCGCCGCACGTGGCGGTCTCACGCCAGCCTCCTCCGCTGGTCTTCCTGCAATTTCTTCGCCATTCTGTATGAGTAAGGAACACTGCTCGGCATCTCCCTCTCGAGTTGCTGCATGCTCATTTGATTATCGTTCGTTAATTTCCTCTTAGCCTAATCTTCCATATTACTATACTCCCTATGGCTATAATTATGAATGTACCCATCACTACCGACCAATTTATCGTGATCTGCTCATCGTCTTCCCAAGCCATACCTTCATTTCACAACGCACTTAACTTGTCCCTCAATTGATCCATATCAATCTTTTCTATCGGCTTCATTAGTACTGGCATTTTATTCAAGGTAACATTGGAGAATCCCTTCACTATTGGCTCCCACAACTCTGTACAACTGACTAAGCTTCTGCCAATCATTTCTATGATTGAATCTCTCTCTTCATATCTTTCTTCTTCCTGGTAATAGGGGGGTAAGGAAATAGATATCCCAAATGCCGAACATCCCATGGGTAACTTTAACAGGGATAATGGTGGCCTTACTCTTAATGTCCTTGTGGACTCTCCCTCACATACCCTAGACAAGCTGATAGGTTTCTGTATGGTCACTGCCCACGCCCCGTCTTAAACACTGATAGCTTGTGGTAATGCCGTGTTTGCTAATACCTCTACTTGACAAGTTCTCTTAATTCTCTCTCTTTTCCCTTCAAACAATTCTAGTATGCACATTTTGTGGTTACCAGTTATATAGATAGGGCTTAACGAGGTACAAGTCCCTAGAGCATCATTTCTACACTTTCTAGCTTCTTCAGCTGTTAGCAACATGAATTTTGTTCTCCCGAATTTAAAGCTATGTATTCTGTTTTCACCTTTTACCTTGCTACCATTCCCAAACCTTGATCTCTTCTGGGGTAGGGAATGGGTAAATTTATAACCTGGTATATCTCGAATATACTCTCTCTATCTAACAACGGAACAGATATCACAACCAATAGTCGTCTATTTTCCAACAAGGTCACACATCCCAGTGCATTATAATATTTCCACAATTCTTTGGTGGGGTCCATTATTCCATAATTTTAAATGTTGGGCTCCTCCCGCCTGTATTCCTAGCAGACAGAATAGGTGACAGGGGTTTGCGTGGCGCCCACTTCCAAGGTCGTCCCAATGACAACTGATGGCTAATTCGTGAGGTGCATTCATGTTCCATCCCCTCCATCCACATCCACCGACAGTCAGCCAGCAGGTTTTGGATGAGCCAGTGTCATTATCTGTCGACATCTTTGCATGAATCTATTCTGCACAGTAATTCTTTGTTACACTTTTTGGGGTTCTTTACCTCTTGTCTCATCTTCCGAGGTGTTATTTGCTTAACTCTAACCTTGATTCTGTGTTCTATTCTTGTCCACTTCCAGTTTTGTCACATTTAATATCCCCTGATTCTTCCTTCTGTTTAGAGCCAGCATCCTCTGGACGTCTTTCCACTTCTTCCAGTTTCCTTCTTAGAATTTCTCCATCTTCAGTTTCCTTGAGTTCCAAACAGGGACATTTGATCCTCTTCCTCCCACAATTGAACTTCTGTCCTGTTCAGGGTGCCTTTTTTTTAAGCCCTTGATTGCCTTGAGGTAATTTTGCATGTCTTCTTTTCTTTTGAGCCTCTGGGGGTTGCGATGGCCTCACAGGGACTCTAGGGACCAATTAATCGACGACTGAGATATCCTTTCTCCTTGGGTTCCAATCCGTCATTTGGATCCTTCGTCTATCTGCATCCAGTCGATCTATCTCCTCATTTCTTCGGAGTTTATTTCCATTTCTTCCGGCTCAACCAGTATACCTTTTAAATCTATCACGAATGTGGCCTTTGACCTCGCTCATTTCAGGTTAGGTTTTTTTTCTTTAGATCATTGGCATGGACCCTCCTTGCTCGTCCTGCCACTTGATCCCATATTACATATGATACTGGACCCGTCTCACTATCCGGTAGTGGTTACCATCTTTCATCATCATCATCTTCTCCCTTTTATTTTGATCATTAGACAGGGTAACAAAATTTCTTGTTTTTATTCTTCTTTAACCATTCAGTCTTCTCATTTCTTTTCTTCAATTATTTTATTCTTCTTACTAAGTCCAAATCTTCCCTGTTGTTGTTCCAACTCCTAGCAGACAGAATCTCCCGGATAGGTTCTTCGGGCGCCCACTCAAAGGTTATCCACAGGCAGGACACGTCTGGCCAAACAAGCAATGCCAGGAATCTTCTGGAGGTTTCGTTTAGGTAAACCTCACGGCCGCCACTCCCTGCGTCGTCCACCAAGTCCCAGCAGTGTTTTGGATGAGCCAGCTTGGCCAATACTGTCGAGGTTCACTGAAACCTTTCCACTTTAGCCTTCCTTGTTTTATGGAGATGTTTTTTGGGGTATATTCAAACCTTCTCAATCTCATCTTCAGAGCTGTTTATATTCTCCGACCATTATCTGTTCCCTCTTTTAAGGGGCGCCAGTTCAGGGAAGATTTGTCTTATTATCAAACCGGCCTGATTCTTCCTTCTTGTTTAGCAAATCCTCAGGCCAATTTGGACAATCGACAAAACTCACTTGAGTTATGTCTAAATGCTTTCCTGTTTCTTAGTCTTTCTTTGAGCTCGGGGAAGTTATTTGATCTCTTCCTCCAATGGTGTTGAACTCTTCTGCTTGTCTGGTACTGAACAAATGCCTCAGGCCAATTTAGGCCAATCGACAAAATTCCTATATAGTTGTTTCCTATCAGTTTCCCCATATGGCCCAACCTCTCGTGGGAACTGTTCCAATCCATCTCTGGTCTTAAACTTTTTTCCACATACAACTTGGGCTTGACTTCTTCATCCCTATCTGAGAGATAATACAGCCTTTCCTCTATTATGGCATACTTGGTGGTCTCTCCTGCCTCCACCTTTTCTCTCAGGGCAGCTATTTCACTGTCTGCCTGCTCCTTCTCAAGTCCTTCTGTCCAGTAGGGATCGGTTATTATCTGTGCGTCCCCTTCCTCGCCCAATTCTAACATAGGGCGGTCTTTTAGCTTATTAGATTTAATTACTCCGATTCTATAGGCTTTATCATCTACTCCCTGCTCTACTTTTACCGATCTTTCTTCCAGTTGTTTCGGTATTCTTGAGAGTAAATCTGCGCACGTGTTTTCCTTCCCTGCCAAATACTCTATCTTACAGCGATAGCCACTTAACTTAAGCGCCCACTGTTGAATCTTATTATTTGTCCATTCTGCCTGCAGTATATACTGCAGGGGCCTGTGGTCTGTCTTTATAGTAAGACCGCACCATTCAAGTAGCAGTCTAGTTTTTGGAGAGCATATATGATAGCATATGCTTCTCTTTCTATTACTGGCCATCTCTGTTGTGTCTCTGAGAGCTTATGAGAGAGAAAGTATATCGGCACTTCATCTGGTATGCCTGGCACTGGTCCTTCATTATCGGGACACAGCTGGGTGAGAACTGCTCCTACACACTGCTCACTGGCCTCAGTGTATGGGCTTGCAGAGGTCTGGGCATGTCAGCAGTAGAACGGCTGTCAGCTGCTCTTTTAAGGTATTAAATGCCTGTTGGCAGTCTTCTGTCCATTTGAACCTAGCGTATTTCTTTGTCAGTGCTACTAGGGGTATGGCAATTCTTGAGAATACTGGGATGAATCGTCGGTAGTACCCTATAGCACCTATAAACCCTCTTACTTGTCTCACAGACTTAGGTTCTGGCATTTCCCTTATGACATTCACCATATCCATGTTGGGCTTAATGCTTTCTCTGTTTATAACAAATCCCAAATATCTAGTCTCATCCTTCAGAAACTGACATTTCGATAATTTCAATTTTAAACCGTGCTTTCTTAGGCTTCCCAACACTTGTTTTAGATGGAAAAAGTGTTGTTCTGCTTTTTCTAAAAATATCAGAATATCATCTAAATATGCCATGGCAAAACTCTCACATCCCCCAACACTATTGACATAAGTTGCTGGAAGATTTCCGGGGCATTGGCCAAACTGAATGGCATCACCCTGAACTGAAACAGTCCCAGGTGTCATGCAAATGCGGCTTTTTCCTTGTCAGCCTCATCAAGGGCTACCTGCCAATACCCGGACCTCAAGTCCAACGTAGAGAAGTACTTCGCCTTCCCTAATAATGCCAATATGTCATCAATTAGTGGCAATGGCTTAGATATTGTTATGTCGTGTATCCTGCTAAGTAAGCCTTCTACCTCTGTTCTAGTTGGTGTCCATTTATCATATGAGCTACCTGCTCATATGCAAATTATACTAATTTGCATCTCACTACATCTCCCTATAACGGAGGGGCCTTATGCCGCGAGTACTTCTTGTACTTCTTCTTGTGCCCTCCTGAACATCTTCCTTTATCTCTCTCCTTTCCCTTGGAGATCTAGATCTATCACGTCTTTCCCTATAATCGAATTGTTCCTCTTGCATACTCTGGTCTTTCTCTTCTAACTTGTCCCATTCTACTTCTTTCTCTTCTAACTCATCTCTCTCTACTTCTTCCTCCGCAGTTTCATTCTGCATTAACTCTTCTGTTACATCAATAATGGGCATCTCTGAAGGCATTTCCTCATCCGATTCTTCTCCTTGGGATCTTATTTGGTCAGCATGAGCTAGAACACTGTTCCCATTTTCTTTATTTAATATTGCAGTATTATGTCCTTTCTGCATAATAAATTCGGCTGACTCGGGTTGCATATTCCTATTTCTTTTGTACCACATCTTTTGATTTGTGGCATATGACAGTCAAAGGGGACCTTAATTGTCTGCCCATTAAGGCAGATGGACTTTCCCGCCTGCCTGCATGTGGAATTGTTCTGTAACTTAATAGTAATCTTGGTAGGAAAGCATCGATTTCCTCCTTTTATTTGCAAGCATGCTTTTATGCCCTTCTTTACCGTCTGGACCATCCTTTCCGCTGCCCCATTACTTTGAGGGTGGTAGGTAGGGGTCTTGTAAGGTTTGCATCCTATTTTTCTTAGCCATTCATGCAAATCAGCATCCACAAATTCTAGTGCGTTATCAGTCACCAATGTTCTCGGTGTCCCATTCCTCGAAAATATTACTCTTAATATTTGTTTTACGGTGGTACTTTTTATATCAGGTACTCTCACCACTTCAGGCCAACCTGAATATGTGTCTACTAATATTAATAATAGTCCTATCCCATTGACATAGGCATGGTCCATGTGTAATCTGCTCCATGGTTCTACTTCTCGGGGCCATACATGTATTTTCTTTTGCTTAAAATTCCTGAGTTCTGTGCATTTTTTGCATCTTTTTACGTAGTCTTCTCGTCTCTTGAGTACCCCGCCACCAGGCTTCCAATTTTAATCTTCTTTGCGTAGCTGCCACTCCACAATGTACGTCATCGTGTACACTTTTTATAACCTGTCTCCTCTGTGTTTCTGGGGGGAACTACCAAGTCTCCATTACATATTATCCCGTTTTCTATAGTCATTCTATGTCTAATTTCTTTGAATGGTTTTTCAGCCATTGAACAATTTCGCCAGCGATTCTGTTTTATCCTCGACATTATTCTATTTAACACTGGGTCATTTGTAGTTTCAGTAGCCATTTTATCTACAGATATTACATCGGTTTCTACAAGGTGCAAGAATGTGTCTTCAAATTCCTTGTCGTTTTTGTCCTCCTCTCTATAAAACCTCAATCTAGATAAGGCATCAACGTGCGGTATCGTATTCCCTTTAACATATTCAATGTCAAAGTTGAACACCATCAGTCTAATCGCCCAACGTAATATTCTGGACGTTGTAACTTTCAGTAGCTCTTTTCTTGGGTTGAAAATAAATTCCAGTGGTCTGTGATCACTTTTCAACAAGAATTTTTTTCCCATCAAAAACTGTCTTGCTCTATGCGTTGTCCACACTATGGCTAGTGCCTCCCTTTCTATATTCGAATAATTGTGTTCAGTTGTTGTTAATCTCCTTGATAAGTACATTATGGGATGCCCATCTTGTGACAAAATACTAGATATGGACTGCTCACTAGCATCAGTAGTTAGAGTTATGTCCTTCTTAGGGTCAAAATTTTGTACTATTGGCTTTTTTGCCAGAATCTGTTTTAAGTTTTCAAAGGCTTTCTGTTGGTGTTCTAACCAAATGAATTCCACTTTTTTTTTTCTTAACTTAGCAAATGGTTCTGTCAACTCATTATATTTTGGTACATATTTTCTATAAAATTTACCAAACCTAAGAAGGACTCAACTCTTTTTTATTTTTTGGTGTAGCAACTTTTAGAATTTTCTCTATTAGTACTTTATCTGAGAGATCCCTTCCTTTGATATTGAGTAACCCAAAAATGATATTTCATTACTGTTGGTTACACACTTTTTTTGTATTTATTGTCATACCAGCGTCTCTCAGCTGGTTCAGTATATTTTCAGTTTTTTCTTTAAATCATCTTCATTTAAATCTCCAACACATATATCGTCTTGATAACAGATGGTATTTTCAACATTTCCTATTACTTTTTCAATAGCTTTTTGAAAAATTGCACTTGCCGTTTTTTATGCCATACGGCATTCTTTTCCACCTTAACAGGCCTATAAATTGTGTTTATAGTCGTCACTTCTTTAAAATTTTCATTTATCGGTATTTGGTGGTAAGCTGATTTTAGGTCTATCTTGAAAATACTTTCATTCCAGCAAGTTTATGTAAAGCTACTTCCACATTCGGAATAGGGTGCGAGTCAGCACAAACTTTATGGTTCACCCCTATTTTATAATCTCCACAAATTCTCAGGTCACCATCTTTTTTTTTTAATACCACAATGGGTGATGCCCATTTACTTCCTCCTGGAGGGCAGGTTCTAATAAGTCTTCCTTTATTAGCTTTCATAATTTAGCTATTACCAACGGTAATAAATGCACTGGTATTTTTCTCGCTTCGTAGTAGGAGGGGGAAACATCTTCTTTTAATTTCAGGCTAGCTTCATAGTTTTTTTTAATTTTCCTGTTTTTTTCTATTTCTATCTCATTAATCAACTTCGTTGAATTTATTTTTAACACGTCATTCCCCAGTAGTCCATGCGTTTTTCGGCAATTTGTAACTATAATGGGTACCATTTCATATTTTTCTTTTAATTCTATTGAACCTTCAAAGTAACCCATAATTGCTATAATCGAGTCATCAAACTGACGTAGTTGTACGTTGGTTTTTTTTTAAAAACGGTTTTCCCATTTTTTCCCACAAATTTCTGGGTACTATCGTGACGTCACTACCTGTGTCGATTTCCATTTCGACAATACAGTCGTTGATTTTCACTTTTATTTTTGTATATCCGTTCTTAGATCCAGTATTTTGTATATTATCCTTTTTACATTAAAAATCTGTCTATTTTCATCCTCTACTCTTTCCACATTTTTCGTTTTACATACTTCTTTGAAGTGATTTTTTTTAAACACTTTGAACACGTCTTTCCAAAGGCTGGGCATTTTCTTTTTCATTTCATGAATTTTTTCCACAGTACGCACAATTTTTTCTTTTGTTTGTACCGTATATGTTTCAGCCATTATTTCTTCGTAGGATTTATTTTTTATTTTGGTTGTAGGCATGTATTAATTCCTGCTGTTGTATAAATTTTATACACATATTCAAAGGCATGTTTGTAAGTTGTAACTGTTCCATTAACTTATATCTATGTGCCGAATTATGCATACCTTCAATTAATCTTAGTTGGATTAATTCTTCTTCCGTTGTCTGTTCTCCTGTTCCTAGTTTTTCGAATTTACAGTATTTACTCGCACTTCTTAACCGGTGTAAATATTTTACTATTGGTTCATCCACTTCCTGCTTCATTGCCATAAACTTTGGCCTCATGTTTCCCTTAATAACCTGACTTATTTCTTCGAAAGTCATTTCTTCTAGTTCTCGAGGGTAAACCATTGTAGCAACCTTCATAATCGCTTCACAACCAGCAGTAGCCATGAACAAGTCGGTGATTTCATTTTCCCCTCCTCTGTTTTTGTTGTCTTTCAACTTTTTACATCTAGCGTTAGCAGCAAAGCAACGAATCCACGTGTCTATGTACTCTGGGTCTTCAAGGACCAAAGAGTATCCTATCGGCGACACCATTGTTATGTCGTGTATCCTGCTAAGTAAGCCTTCCACCTCTGTTCTAGTTGGTGTCCATTTATCATATGAGCTACCTGCTCATATGCAAATTATACTAATTTGCATCTCACTACAGATATGGAATTCAGTTTCCTAAAATCCACACAAAAATGGTGCCCCCCATCTTTCTTGTCTACTATCACGATTGGAAAGCTCCAAGGGGAAATTGATCTTTCTATCATCCCACCTTCCAACATCTCATCTACTGCCTTTTCCACTAGGGGTCTCTTACGAACAGGTGTTCTGTAAGGCTTTAGGTTCACTGGGTGGGTGGTGGGTGGGGGTTTGATCGCCGGTATCAATTTTTATTTTTACTGTGTGGGTCTGGCCTAATTCCTTATCTGATTTGGCCACCACATCGCGATTATTTCTTAGCAGACATCCCACTCTAGCCCTAAATTGATCAGGTGCCAATATCCCTTCATCTGCTATTCCTTCTGTTCGTTCTATGTTTTCTTTGCTTCCCATCGAATTTCACTCGATTCAGAGTTCGTCGGAGTAGTGCCTTTCCTACCTCCTCCCCTCTCTTAACCTTTATCATCTTGTGGGCCTGGTTCACCATAATAATGGGCACTAATTCAGCTGCCTCTACTACTGCCTCACACAGAGTTATCTCACTCTCTTCTGGGCCCTTCCCTTCTACAAGGACCAACTGCAGGGTTCCTTTTTCTATTCTATTCTCTACCCTGTCATCAGCCTACCTTTGCCCGACACCACCGTTCTGGCGGGTAGCTTTATATCTTCCTCCACCACTATTGTTTGTTCTCTCGCCATTTACTACCAACACAGTGGGATTGAACTCTATCTGAACCCTCTGGCTCTAAAGCCAATCTTCTCCCAAGATTCCTTCCTTACACAGGTTGGGGGTTATGTAGAAGTTCTGGGTACTTCTCAATTTTCCCATCCTCACAGGCAGCCTCGCTATCCCTTTTATCTCCAGGGAGCCACCATCAGCCTGTGTGATTTCTATGAAACAGACGCTCATGTGTCTATCAGAGCTTTCATTGCCCTACCCCCTATTTCTGCCCTACAAGATACTTCCTTCTCTTGTGTCAACGAACAGAACACCTTGGCTTTCCTTCTCCTGGGTTCCCACCACTAGTCTGTTTCATCTTTGTCTACTTGAGACACCGCATGTTGTCCTGGTCAAAATTCTCTGCAACTCCTGCGGCAGTGGTTAGTTCAGGGACGAATCCGGTCCTGGTCAGGGCACCTATATGTGACACCCACCGGTGGTCGCAGCGCCAATATGTGATGTCAACTGGTCGCGATGCCAATATGTGACACTGCGTTGTTGGCCCGTGGTCAACTCCCAGTTGTGGTGCGAAGCTGTAAGGTTTCTTCCACCAGCATTTGGGGTTGAATCCTTGTCTCTGCTACCATATCCCGGTCGATCTGGTCATTCCCGGTTGGATAGCAACTTGTCGTTCTCAGCTCACCTCCAACGTCTGGTTACCGAAGTAACTGTTTTGATCTCAGTTTAACTTACACACGTTGTGACTTTGATCTTAGGTAGATGAAATCAATCAGGCGTCGGGCCGTAGTGCAAGCTGAATCCGGGGTAAAGGTGATATCGCACAAGCGTAAGTAAAAGAAGCAATAAAATAAACTCATAAGGTTCAAATATGTTGAGAAGTAACAAATTATCTTTATCCGTCTGTTATATACAGGAGTGTGTTTCTCTCCCAGCTCGTTTCTATGGATTTGTGACACTTTTGCATTTCTTAAACGAGTTTTGGTATCTTAAGTCATTCGTTGCTTGGGTTCCCGATAATTCTCGATTCCCAGCAAGAATTCTCTTTGTTCTTAGGCCAGGAAAATTAATTACTTCCTATTTTTGGAAGACTAATCACTTTCCATTTCGAGGTTTTCTCCCTTGTCCGTGAGGGAAGGTCGGAGGAGAGTTATCCTCCTAGACTTTTCCTCTCTCACATTGGTATCTCATACCAATTCCCTCAGTGGGTGTTAACAACTTGTCCGTCTTTCTCATACATTCACCTCTGCCTATCACCCATGCTACCACTTGACCAATGATCTCTTGGCAGTGTGGGTATGGCTAAACTGGTCCTCTTAAAGTTATTATCCACAATTTTGTTTACAAAATCCTTTTTTTTCCTTTGGCCAAAACATTTTTTTTTTTTTTACAAACCCCAGATTGCCAAATAATTCTTATCACATCATTCTTTCGGGGACACCCAAAATTCACTTAGTCGGGTCTATCACTGTCAAAACCTGACACATGGTTTCTTCTGCTAAGTCAACTTTTAGCTGGGAGGTCCGTATTTTACCTGAGAATAAATTCTTTATTTTTCTCATGTCTTAAAATCCTGACGCCAACAGTTCGAATAAGCAAAAATAATACGATTTTCTTCCTCATGCCAAAATTCTGACACATACCAGATGGTTCCCTTCGTTGGAACCAGGAATTAAAATTAAATGACATCTCTGAAAGATAACTAATATCGATTCTTTCTGCCTGTACCGCGGTGGTCTTAAGCCGAAATTTTTTATGGCTGCCAGTATTAAGTTACTCCAAAATTCGCTTGAGGATGAAATGGAACTAATGTCTTTAATTTAATTACAAAATTAAATTCAAAGGTTTTAGCTTCCATTTTTGAAACATGGTTAGAACTGTGTAACGAAAAAAAAACATATTTTAAATCAATTTATATATATATATATATATATATAAATACACACAATTTAAAATATATATATATATATATATAAATACACACAATTTAAATATATATATATATATATATAAATACACACAATTTAAATATATATATATATATATATATATATATATATATTAAATTGTGTGTATTTAGGCAGCATCTTTTCATTCATACACGTTTCATTAAATAATATAGACAAGTGTTGTCTATTTATTTTATGTAAACTCTTTTCATAACGTCTAATAAGTTTAATAACATTATAATTGAACGAAGAAAGAAATTCACAATATTGATCCATATTATTTTTAATACAATCTAAGCTTTCGGCTTACATAAGCCATTATCAAAGTTGTCAATTACAACATATTAAGCAATATACGGACAAGACAGTGATGACAGTCTGTCATTGTTTACATAGATGATTTCTAAGCAACGATAAACACGTGCATGTAAGACGCTAGAAGCGAAAATCGCACCACATCTCATGACGTCACACATGACCACACGAGAGTGAATTGGAGAAGTATGAAGTATGGAAAGACGTTGGTATAAACCAATGGCTTCTGTTACCAATTATAGACATTTAAGAATATTTGTAGAGATGCCATAATTGATTTTGTTTAGGTTGGGTCTCAACTGTTTGATGTATAATGCTTCAAGGATTTTTAGTTTTTGTCTATTGTTTTCATGTTGAAGTATAATTGTGTTTTCAACAAGTGTTTTACGGAATTGTGTGTGTGGGCAGGCATGTTGTTTTAAATGCCTAAAAATGTTAGAGTTTTCATTCAAATGTAGTGTCAAGCATCGTGAATAAAAAATATATATATATATATATATATATAAAAATATATATATATAAATAGTCGACTCATCCGTCGATTTCAACGTATGAGGGTCAAGCATATCCGTTTCCAGGAAACCAACAACCCGACAATGACATGAGATTTGATTATTGTGGTGAAGGCTGCATGCAGGACCATCCTTTTTGAAGGGACGAATACAGAGACCTGGTGCACTAAGTGCCACAAGGTTCCCAAACGACCATCCGCAGGTTTTGAATTCAGGTATCCTTCTCCTAGACCAGTTGCCATCCAAGGCTATAGAACCCAGTCTGTCCTGCTATTTTACCCATAGCTGGAGGGAGAAGAAGAGGATTCATACCTTTCCCAAGGGTATTAGCACGTAAGTGAATGTAATGGATTCAACTGGAATTTGAACTCAGCTCTGTGATTCCTCAATCCTAGACGCTATCCATTACTCCACCATGAAAAAAAAAATAAATATATATATAAGTATGGTTCATCCTATACAAGGCTCGGGGGCTACTCAAGCTATAGGGTTAAATTACAAGATGCATATGCTCTTTAAAGTCTAAGAGGAACATTTATAGATACTTAAAATTAACCATAAAATTTTTATTCTTGTGTGTGTGTGTGTGTGTGTGTGTGTATTGTGGACTGTCCTGTCGCATTCAATGTATGAGGGTCAAGCAGTTAAGTTCCTAGGAACCGACAGCCCAGATACCAGCACATATGATTGATTATAGTGGTGAAGGTTTTGTGCAGAACCAACCACACTTTTTGAAGGGTTGAATACAGAGACCTGGTGCACTATTTGCCACAAGGTCCCCAAATGACTCTCCACAGGTTTTGAATTCAGAGTTGTAGGATTTGAGTTCAGAGTCCTTCTAGACCAGTTGCTATCCATGGCTATAGAACCCAGTCAGTCCAGCTATGAGTAAACAGCAATTTACCCATAGCTGGAGGGAGAAGAGGATTCATACCTTTCCTAAGAGTATTAGCATGTAAATGAATGTAATGGCTTTGACTAGAATTTGAACCTTGCTCTCAGATTCCTCACTCCATGGTGTTTTCCACTACATATATGTGTGTGCATATATATATATATATATATATATATATATATTCATTCAGTAATACATTATTTTTTAATATACTTATTGACTAAATTTTCTTGTACATATATTGGAACCGACATAGGATTAATTAGTGATATCAGAATTATAAATCTTGAAACATTTTTAAGAAAAGCATTCACTGATCTGAAAAAAGAAGTTACTTTTAAAATGCACTCTGTTTGAGCTTGTATTTTTTTAAGTTTCATTTTGTTGGAAAAATTGTCAACTTTTTTTCGTATGTGTGTAAAAATAATTAAAATTTATAAAATAATTATAGGATTAAAAAATAAATTCAAATACGTCAGACATGTTCAACCTAATACAGTTGCTGCTTATATTTTGAAACTTCATTTCTGCTGAGATATTTATTGGTGATTTTCTCTTTTTTCACTTTATGGTGTACGTTTATTTTTTGATTGATTAGATTATAAACTAAACGATGAGGAACTTAGTTGCCAAATGTATGATTAGGTTATCATTTTAGGTAACAATCAGTTTATTCAATATCTCAGGCAAAATAGTGCCAAAATTCATCAACACTCTAATTATTGGTTTTACCCAAAAACAAGATAAAATAATAATTAAATAAAATAAAAATTAACATTTCTTGAATTTTAAAATTATAAATTTAATACAAGAAAAATACATTTTGTGAGAAGGATCTGCTTGTTTATTTTTGCACAACAAATCAAATCTTTGTTTAATATGTATTAATGCTGATCTCAAGACAATGTCCATGTTTTAAATAATGAAGCAAATTTTTGTTTTAATTCCAACACCCAAAATACTGATTCAAATGTGTTGCAACAAATGGTAAAAAGGTTTCAATCGCTAAATAGCATGAGATTGGAAATTCAGCATGAACACCAAGTCAAAAAGAATTTAAGATTTAAGTTATTCTTATAAAATTAAAACTCGAGAATTGTAACACTTGAAAGTTTTAAATATTATTCCCAGCAAATGGCAAATGTTTTTACATGCTCTATATCAACTGTGAACGGATTTGGAATCGAATCCAAGTAGTTATTGCATAATTTTAGAAACATCATGAGAACTGCTTTCTAGACTCTTCAAATGATCAGTTATTAATTGTTTGATCAAATAGAAATTCAATGCATTTTCAAAATAAGATCATTTGCATAAAATTTCTAATTAATCATTTTCTATTAAATAAATAATGTTCATTAATTTTGTTGTAAATTCTCAAGAACAAAAAAAATGTATAAAGCCACATTTATATGTTTAGGTTTTATTACAGTTTTAATCATCCCTTTTTAAGAAAATAAACATTGCCAAGGAGTGAAGGCAGTTAATAGCAGTCTCAAAGAAAAACCATCTTTCTGACACATCATCTTTTTGCAGGCATGAAGGTCCAAGTTTGCCGGGTTTTTTTTAACAGGTACATTAAACTTTGCCCAGATTCTTCTTTTCTCAAACTTTTAAAAATTCTTACTGCTTCTTAATTCTTACTTATCTCAAATCTTTTTTTTCTGATTCCTTCTTTCTGGAATTACACTAAAACTTTTAACATGTGCAGTGATTCAATGAATGATCAAATTATGTCATATAAATTTTTAACCAGAATTCTTTATCATAGAGTGTGCTAATATAAAGACGTATTTTATGTAAAGATTAGATACCATTTATAACCAGTGAAAGTATTTTTGAATTGATTTAATTGCTAACGTTTTTAAAAACATAAAATTTCCAAGCAATCTAGGTATTTATGGCACAAAATTTCAAATAAAAAAAAAATAAAGAAGTGCATCTTCCATCTCACAGTTAATACAAATTTGATTATACTGGCTTTAATGTATTTTACTCTAATTACATCAGTATTTATCTACATAGAGTGGGTTCTAATATTGGAAATGAGTGCAATACTTGTATCGTCAGGAGTGAGAACAACCCACACAATGCCACTGTGCAAGAACCAATTAGAATTGATGAGGTATTGGAGATTTTTAATACAAGGGAAATAACTGGGATTGTTACACAATCAGAATTGCTTCCCTTGTACACTCATGCGATGTTTTCCTTCAGAACATGAGTGAAAATTAAACAGGAAATTGTTGTAGTTTTTTCTTTCTTCCAAGAGCCTCTCGACAGATTTTCAAAAATCTAAAATCATGGACATTGTACACAAGAATGTAGCATTCATTCTGTTAGAAAGTTTTTCCAAAAGGAATTACAGTTGAATGCTTATCATTTGATAACATGAAGCTTATACAGAGGATTTATATATTTATAACATGAAGCTTATACAGAGGATTTATTTATATTTTCTTGTAAGGATTCTCTTTGATTTAAAATGTGTTACCAAATTATCATGCTTTTGAGACATGCATATTACATACTGGAAACGTATCTTCTTTGTTCCTTCTAATTTGTACTCTAAATTTCACAGATCTTTTGAAACCCAGGAGATATTGTATTTGCTTTAAAGCTAATATGATTTTGTTTGAGTTATCTGCAGTGTATTTATGAAAATACTACATTTACTGTTACTTTAAAGAATGTCTTAATTTAATATGCATTGCTGCTGAATTATCAGCTCTTTGAAACATGCACATTTTAAGAAAATATAGTATTTAATAATTCATCTAAAAGATCAATTAATTTAATGAGTTGCCAGATTTTAAAATTTATGTTTTATACAGTTAAATATTGAATTTACTCTTTCTTTTCAGATTTCTTTTAGAGTTGCCAGATTATAGCATGTTTAAGATAGGCTCATTATACAATGAAATATGTTGTCTGTCTTCTAGGTATTCTCTTACAGGAGTTGCCAGATTGTTAAATCTTTGAAAATATTTTTATACAACGGAAAATATATTTATTTATTTTTCCAACTATTCTCTTTGAGTTGTATTATAGAAATGTTCATATAAAATGCATCCTGCACATTTCTAAGTGTTCTTTTAATTTCATAGGAGTTGGTGGATTTTGAAATCTTTGAAAACATACACATCATACCATAGAAAATATACTTTTTGATTGTAAGTTTCTTTTGATTTGAATTGCCAAATTTGAAAACATGCATATTATGCATAGAAAATAAGCATATTGTTTTTTCTAATTGTTTTCAAAATTTAATTATGGAACTGTAGTGAAAGAGATAATCAGTTACCCCCCCTCCCCAAAAGTTTGTGTTTTGTGTGCGATCTGCTGAAGAAAAATTACCAAAAAGTAGTTAGCAAAAATCTACTTCAATGATTAGAATCTATGCTGTTCTCCCCTCCCCTGAATGGTGTGACCAATCAGAAAGAGCTCTTGATGAACCAAAGATGTTGTTTTTCACTTATAAAGGCAGATTTTCTGAACTGGTGAGCTGAACATGCGATTTTGCTCATAAGAAGTGAAGATTGGACATGTGACCCCCATTTTGTTGTTTCTACTTTGCTTGTTGGACTGTTATGACAGGTTATCGTTTAAACAGCGTTTGGCTACAAGTGTTGCAGTCGAGAAACAGAAGAAATCTTTTGCAGTTGCTACTATAAGTTGACAGTCTTTTCTTTTCTTTACTACAACAGAACATATTATTTTTAATATTTCTAAGAGTTCTTTCTTTTTTCTGGTTTATGTATTTATGCTTCCTTTAAATTTATTTAATTTCAGATGAACTTTGGGATGTCTGACAAAAACATGCATAGTGTATAATATAAAAGAGAATTTAATAGTTTTCTCGGCAGGGTTAGTGTTAGGGTAATATGAATTACTATATTTATGAATCTTGCAATTTAATTTTAATTTAATATGCACTGCTGCTGAATTATCAGCTCTTTGTGTGATGGAAAATATAGCATTTTTGAATTAGCATGTTCTTGTTATATAGATGAGCATTCTGTTCCTAATAACAAGGCAAACAATGATAATTCCTTATTTTAAAAATTACAACATGAAATAGTGAGGTTTCTCTTACCCTCATAGGAAAGGCTAGATTTATGAATCTTGCAAAATATATGTTCCTTGCCCCAGAAATATATAATTTCTAATTTCTAAGAATACACTCAATTTAAAATTAAGTTTTCTTTTTATATATATATATATATATATATATATATATATATATATATATATATATATTACAAGGAGTAGATACATATTATTTCCTAAAGGCATTATGAAAAATAAAAAATAAGAGATGATAACACTTACAGAACAGACCAACCAGTTTCGTTCCCAAGCTCATCAGGGTCGACTGGGAACAATTTAACAATTATTGCAATATATATTAATTCACACAAACACCCTACATACAATTAAAACATTAAAAAAATGAAATGATTAATGGTATGAGGAAAAAAAATATATATATATATATATATATATATATATTTCAAACCGTGCGAATATGCACAGCAAAAAGGGGGGAAAAAAAAAAAAAAAAAATTATAACAGGGAATGTGAGGGGAATGTATGATAGACACTAGAGTTTAATAACGTGAAGCCCAAAGAGACAGTCTCTTTGCTTGCAAAGAGACGGCTCCCTGGACCGAATATACAGAGACTCAAGTGCCCTCAAATGAAATGGAGTGTGCGAACTGGACAGTACAGTAAACCAATTCGGACTGAAGTTCTTCGCACACTCCCTGCAATTTATTAAATGTTCAGTGATCGCTGACCCGGAAGTATTAACCAGCTGGCTCTTACGAGCATCCGGATTAAGAACTCGCAATGGGACATGCTGCCTGATCCTACAATCTAAACGTTGGGAAGTCCTTCCTATGTAGTTGCTACTGCAACCACAATTAAAAGAATATATCACGGAGGAAACATGATGGGGAGGAAGAGGATCCTTACGCATAGAGGGAAAGGCAGAACGAGTCGCAAAATGAATTCTTAATTGAGCTGAGAAATAGCAGTGATGGACAGCAGACAAGACCCGCCTAGCCACAAGCTCGCCCCGGGAGCCAATAAAGGGAAGCCGCAAGTAAATGGGGCATTTCTGAACCAAGTATTGTTTTTCCTTTCGAAAATTAATAATTTTATCACGCATGACACTATCAAGAATATCACTAGGATATCCATTTTTCAATAGAGTGCAGCGGATAAAATCCAATTCTTCATCCAAATATTGTTGGCTGCAGATCATCAAGGCCCTATGAGTTAAGGTCTTGATGAGATTGATTTTGCGTTTTCTTGGGCAAAATGAGTCCCAATGCGTATACAGACCAGAAAACATTGGCTTGCGAAACACCGAAGTAAAAAATTTAGAAGGAGTTCGATGCACAAGGACATCAAGAAAAGAGAGACAAGAATCAAACTCCTTTTCGATGGTAAATTTTAAAGATGGATGAAGTTGGTTCATAACTGTGAGAAAGGAATCAGCTTCCACTTCACTATTAAAAAGACAAAATGTATCGTCCACATACCGACAGTACATAGATGGTGCATTGTCATAAGCGAGGAGGGACGACTCATAAAAGCCGACAAAAATGTTGGCCAAGGTGGGACCCAAAGGGGAACCCATAGCAACCCCATCAATCTGTCTGTACATAAAATTGTTAAAGCTAAACTCGACAGACATGGTAGCGAATTGCATAAGCTCAACAAACACATTTTCTGGGATATCCGGAGGTGACAAACTACTTCGGTATAACATGTTACAACAAATGTCAATAGTTTCCATTACTGGAACACAAGTAAATAGAGAACATACGTCAAAGGAACACATAAATTTATTTTTAGAAGGAGTATCACGAATAACCTGAGTAAACGAAAAAGAATCTTTCATAGTATACGAGCTAAAGTGTTCAACTACAGGTTCAAGAAGGTTTGAAAGAAAACTCGCAACCTTATGTTGAGACGAGCCTGACATGGACAGGATGGGTCGAAGGGGTACATCGTCCTTATGAGTCTTCGGAAGACCATACAGACGAGGACGAATAGACCCAACAGGTCTAATATCATCAGTGACTTCACAGGATATGAAACCACGTTTAGCCCAAGATAAGAGTTTCTTCTGAAATTTAATTTCTAAAGGAATTTTGCGATCATGTGTCTCTACGGGACCAAGAGGAAGAAATTTTGTAACGTCACCAAGAATGCTTTGCATTTTGGAGACATAATCAGAATGGTCCAGTAAGACAATACCAGCCCCTTTATCAGGACGAGTAATAACCAGGTTATTATTTGCTTTTAAAGTTCTGACTATGGAACGGTGCTGTTGACTCCACTTAGACTCGGAAAGGGCTACAGGAGTTAAAGCATAAGTATGTGCCAAACTATTGAGAGTAGCCTTAAGATTAGAAAGTGAATCAGAAGAGCGAGGCACAAGTCTGCACAACTGGGAAGATAACACTTCAAATTCAGAAAAAATTTATTCCTTATCAGGAACCCTAAATGGAACGCAGTGGTCAAGGCCATGCGAGAGTATACTAGACTCTAGCTCAGAAAGCTCGTAAGTAGACAGGTTAACGATGACTCCCGAAATTGGTTCCACAATATGTCCAAACCGTTTATTAATTAAATGCTGTAACTTAGATTGTGTGTCACTGGATAATTTTCTTGAAGATTTAGAATGAATAGATCTATGAATATATATATATATATATATATATGGTAAATGCAGTATATATTAAATACAAGTTTCTAGATTTGTGGGTTTTGATTCATCCTATAAGTTGAAAATTCAGTATTTACTGTTTCTTCTAGAGTTACTTTTAATTCAACATGAATTCTGGATTCATGAGCATTGAAATAAAGTGTCGTCTAAACTGGAAATGAAGAATTATTTATTTGATTTCTCTTAATTTAACATGAATAACTTAATTTATGCTAATACGAAATGCAATATTTAATAAGTTTTGCAAAACACATGTTATTTACCAGGAAAAATTCGCTGACAGTTTATCTTGTATTAATATGAATAGAAGGAGTGATTATGTTTTTAAATTGAGCATTTTATTCAGTAGAAAATACAATCTTTTTAGTAGGAATTGCTGAATTTTCCAAAGCATGTAAATTTTATGCCAAAACAAATATCATTTACACTTTCTTATAAGGTTTCTCATTATGAATTGCTAGATTTATGAATGCATCTTAAGAGATATTTATTCTGTAACATACAGAATTGTGACACAAGGCTAGGAATCTTAGATGTTGGAATATATGGAGTGTTTCTTATGTTTCTCTTAATATGAAATTTAGGATTTATATTTGAAGAAAAAAAAAGAAGCTTAAAAACACATTTTAAACAATTTAAAATATCTTTTAAGTTAAAGTTTGGTTTTACTTGAAAGTTAAAAGCCTAAAGTTTATCTGTTAAAAAAAGAAAAATTAAATTATATCCTTAAAGATTTTAGCCATTCTTTTAAAAAAAAAAAAAAGAAAAAAAAAAAAAGAAAAACTTACTTCCTAGTTTGATGATTGAATCTGACAGAAGCTGACAAAAGAAAAATTAAAACACTTTAAAAATCTCTTAAAAATTCAATATATATGTCTCAGACATTTTTTCATAAAAAAATAGTAAATTTAAGGATGAATTAGATTTTGTAAAAATAATAATTACTTTTGGGAAAAAAAAAAAAAAAAAAAAATCTATTCTCCCAAGCAACATTGTTCAAAAGGTCAAACATTACTATGCAAAATTCCTACCCAAAATCCACTTAAATATGGAAGACCATAATTAGCACAAGCAAGAAACTAACATTCAGTGCAGAAATGTGTTAGTCATGGGACATATCTTAGTGTTTTATTTTAGAGTTTCATTTTGAGCTTCCATAGAATAAAAAACAAACAATTGCAATTTTGAAAAAAAAAAAGATTATTTAAAAAATGTTCCCACTAAAAAAATGGAATAAAACTGCATTTTTTGATTCTTCAAAAACATCATTACTATATAATCAAATTCCTCAGCAATTATAAAAGATCTCAAAGAGTTTGAAAATCTTACTGTAAAAATACCAATCAATTTTTACAAACAACATAATTTTTTTCTGTGAAAACAGAAAATATGCATTGTACTAAAATTGAAATAAACAAGTTTTACTTTTCTTGATTTCTTAATGTTGTGATGTAGAGGTTAGTACTCATCAGTCGCTAAACTCGTTATTTCTACTTCGTTATTCTCAGTCACTACTTATATGAGTGTTCACTTATGCTTATGCAAATTATACATACTAATTTGCTAGTATCACTACATCTCCCTGAAACATAAGGGTTTTATTCATCTCGTAGATCTTGTACTCCTTATGCTATTTTCATCACTTTGCTCTACTTCTCTCTCTCCCGTATTTCTTTCCCTGGGAGACCTAGATCTGTCCCACGCTTGGCTGTAGTCATATGTGTTTTCTTGCATTATCTGGTCTTCATCCAAACTTTCAGACTCATTCTGGCCCTCTTGATCCTGCATTATTTCGTCTTCTGTTGTTTCCTTGTGTAATGGTTGTTCTACCAACTCGTTATCAGACAGAATTGAAGACATTTCTTCATCATTTTGCTCTTCCTCTTCACCCTGGGTGCTTATTTGGTCTTCATGGGCTAATACACTATTGCCGTTTTCCCTATTTATTATAGCTGTATTGTGGGCTTTTTGCATGATAAATTCTGCCCTTTCCGGATCTGCATCTTTGTTCTTTTTGTACCACATTTTTTCATTTGTAGAATATGACATCATTAGTGGTGCTCTAATCTGTCTTCCCATTAAAGCTGATGGGCTTTCTAGTCTTCCCGCATATGGTATCGTACGATAACTTAAAAGCAGCCTTGGTAGAAAAACTTCTACTTTTTCTTTTTGTTGAGAGCATGCTTTTAGTCCCTTTTTTACAGTCTGCACCATTCTTTCTGCTAATCCGTTTGATTGAGGGTGATATGGAGGTGTCTTATATGGTTTACACCCTATTTTTTCAAATCATACATTAAGTTCTTCATCACAAAATTCTGGTGCATTATCAGATACCAAGGTTTTTGGTACGCCATTTCTGGAAAATATGACTCTTAGAATCTGCTTTATCGTAGAATTTTTCTTGTTTGTCACCTGGATTATTTCAGGCCAACCTGAAAAAGAGTCTACTAGTATTAATAAGAGTCCCACTCCATTAATGTATGCATGATCCATATGCACACGACTCCATGGCTCCACTTCTTTGGGCCACAAATGTAATTTGGTTTGTGTAAAGTTTCTTAATTCTTTACCTTTTTTTGCACCTTTTTACATATTCCTCAACATCTCTTGAATATCCCAGCCACCAAGCTTCTAATTTTATCCTTTTTTGTGGCCGCTACTCCAGTGTATATCATCATGTACACTTTCTATTATCGCTTTTCTTTGTGTTTCTGGGTTACAAATCACTCCATGTTCTATTGTTAATTTGTGTCTTATTTCTTTATAGGGTCTTTCTGCCCTAGAACAATTTCTCCATGAGTTTTTTCTTATTCTCGATACTATCCTACTTAGCACTGGATCATGTCTCGTTTCCGCAGCCATTCTATCTAAAGACAAAACATCAGTCTCTATCAAATGTAGGAATGAATCTTCAAATTCTTCCTCTGTTTTATCTTTTGACTCCTTGTAGAACCTCAATCTTGATAGTGCGTCCACATGTGGAATTGAATTTCCTTTGACATACTCTATATCAAAGTCAAATGCCATCAATCTTATCGCCCATCGTAGAATCCTTGATGTCGTGACTTTGGGTAATTCTTTCCTTGGGTTAAATATAAACTCTAATGGTCTATGATCACTTAACAGAAATTTTTTTCCAATTAAAAATTGTCGGGCTTTAGTAGTTGTCCACACGATAGCCAATGCTTCTTTCTCTATGTTCGAGTAATTGAATTCAGTGTTCATTAATCTTCTCGATAAATACATTATCGGATGTCCTTCTTGTGATAATATTCCCGATATTGAATGTTCACTTGCATCTGGAGTGAGTGTTATGTCTTTTTTTGGATCAAACATTTTCACTACAGGTTTCTTTGACATAATTTCTCTTAATCTTTCAAAAGCTTTTTGCTGTTCGTCTAACCACATAAATTCCACATTCTTTTTTCTTAAATTTGCAAACAGTTCAGTCAAGTCCGTGTATTTTGGTAAGTATCGCCTATAAAAATTTACCGATCCCAAAAAAGACTCCATTTCTTTTTTATTTGTAGGTGTAGCTACTTTTAGTATTTTTTTTATCAAGGCTTGGTCTGGTGATATACCTTCTTTTGAAATGGAATAACCTAAAAAAGATATTTTGTTAGAATTGCTTACGCATTTTTTCTCATTTATCATCATTCCAGCATTTCTTAATCTATTCAAGATTAAGTCAGTTTTCTTTTAATTCCTTCTCATTAGTAGCTCCTATGCATATGTCGTCTTGGTAACAAATCATATTTTGTACATTTCCTAAAACCTCTTCAATAGCCCTTTGAAATATGGCGCTTGCAGCTTTTATTCCATATGGCATCCTTTTCCATCTTAGTAACCCTATTGGCATATTTATCGTGGTTACTTCTTTGAAGTTTTCGTTTATTGGTATTTGGTGGTATGCCGTTTTTAAATCTATTTTTGAAAAAATGGTCATTCCTGCCAGTGCATGTAATGAAAGTTCAACATTGGGTATGGGATATGAATCCGAGCATATCTTGTGATTTACTCCTATTTTGTCATCTCCACAAATATGTATGTGACGTCGCCCCCCCTGGTCGCAGCGTCGACTCTGTCGTTCGATCTCGTTGCCGGGCGCCTAACTGTGACATGACGTGGTCCAGGGTTCTGGTCCTATGGTCACGACACCAGATGTGACGTCTTTGCCGGGAGTCAGCTGTTCGCTCTCGCTGCTCCAAGTGTGACGTTCTAACCCTTTGGTTAGATGAATACCAGCCTCGCCTTTCCCAACTCGCTTCCAACGCCTGGTTACTAGGGTAACTGCACTGATCTCCGGTCTGCCTACCCACGTTGTGATTAGATCTTAGACAGACGGGATCAAACAGGGATTGGGGCCGTATGCAAGCTGAGTTCAACGGGGGTGATAACACACAAGAAAAAGAAAAACTCACAAGGTCAAAAATTATTGAAAAAAAAAGGTAACAACCTTTTATATCTAAATGTTCGTTACACAAAATTATTCCTACCTCCCGACCCGTTTTGTGGACTGTGGCACCAAGCTTCTACCATACAACTTTAAGGCTTGAGTTGCTTGCTCTCTAGAAATTTGCATTTTGGGGTGTGGTTTGGTTTCAACACTGGGCGCTGATCTCTACCTGTCGTTCACGGCTGATTTTTCCCCGTCAGTGCGCGAATCGACTTTCTCAGTGGCTTCAGTTGGACGAAAGCTTATTCTTGAGTCTTCTTGCTTTGGTTGGACGAGCTTATTCACTTCGGCTTGGTTGGATGAATTTCTTCACTTCGACTTGGGTTGGACGAATTTCTCTTCTTAGGCTTGGTTTGATTCCAACTTCTCCTTAGTCGCAACTGCAAGTTCTTCTTCGAGGCGCAACTCCAACTCCAACTGCAACTTTAACTGACTCTTGCTTCAGAGTCTGAATTATTGTCCACTCGTCTCCGCCCGTCAGCGCTGCAACTTCTCTGCCTGTCCGGGAAAGCGGACCTTCCTTTATGAGTTTCAGGAATGAACAGGGCCCGAAATGCTCTGCCTTAACTGCACTGCCTGTCGGGCCAATTTGGCCTTTCTTCGTCCGGGCCAAATGAACAAGGATGTTTCGTTGCCACCAGTTTCTTCTTCTGGAGAAAGTCTCCAATCTCTTCCTGTGTCCGCCCTGCGCCTTTCAACTCTGCAACTCCAACTTAACTTCTTCTTCAGTGGCGCAAACCCGCAACTTTAACTTCTCTTGACTTCCGGGCAATTTTTCTTCGCCGACTTGGGCTGGACGAATTTCTTCAATGTTTCTCTGATTTCTGTCTGATTGGCTGTGGGCGGCACTGCTCCAACTGATTTCTGTCGATTGGGGTCCTGCTTTTATTTGACGCCGTAACAAACTGGGGTGTGTCTGTGGGCGCCAGGGTTTTCTTGATAATTCTAAAGGCGTATTATTCCTGATTAGGGATTTTCCATTATCGGCTCTTACTTTCCTCCTACTTCCTTACTGTGCCTCTGGGGAGGCGTATACCCGCTTCCCCTGGTCCCTCGTATGTCAGGTGACTGCTCTCGACCAATGGGGTTCTGGTCGGGCATCTTTCCTCCTCCCTCGCACATCATGTGACCACTCTCGGCCAATGGGGTCCTGGTCGGGTATCTCTCCTCCTCCCTCATGTATCATGTGACTGCCCTCGGCCAATGAAACTCTGGTCGGTATCTTCCCTCCTTCCTTCGTGACGTCTCTAATCGCAGGCGTGGACAATCCGTGGCTTTGTTCTGGGGGAAGAAACACCTTGCTTAAAAAAAAACAAAATTTAAATTGTCCTTTTCGATATCGAATGGCGCTATCGGTTTCTTTCACAACGTGGTATCTGTCAAAACAGCCTGCCGCTAATTAGATGCGATCTAAGAAAAGAATTTTCCAGGCCTGTCGGCGTTCTCTCATGACTAAAACAAATATTTCACCTTTTCTTCAGCCCGGAGCCTGTTAACAAAAATCTTAATTATCTCAAAAAATATTTTTAATCATTATCTTGGGTGGTTTTTTTTTCAACTCTAGAAATGGTCTGGGTTCTTAATTTTTGTTTTTGTCCTTCGTATACATTTCCCCATCTGTTACCTTATCATCTCAATGACATCCTTTTCATTTGTTGCTTATCAATATTCTTTTTTCATTGTCCCTAAAATTTTATTTCTTCAGCCAAATTTTAACAAACTTCCATCCTTCATGGATTTCGGTCAGGTACTTTGACCCAGATATCTTTTGACACCTGTTATGTGTCAGTCGAGCGTGTGTGTTTTTGCTTATGACCTGGTTTTTGTACCATCTATTTTTTCTTTCTTTTTTTTTCCTTTTTCTTTTCTTTCTTTCGGATTTCTTAAATGCAATTAACAAATTATTTTCAAAACCCAAATATTCTTTTCATCTCTAAATAACTATCAACTGGTTAACAAACCGAAAAAAAAAATAAACCATACATCTATGAATATCTCCTTTCAGTTTTCTAATAATCTATTGCCTCTTTCTTAAATCACCATCTGTTTTCCTTCTTACAATGGGTGATGCCCACTTGCTACCTCCAATTGGAACATGTTCAAGAAGGTTTTTGTTCTACTAATTTAACTATCAGTTTTGTTAACTAATGAAAAAAATAAATGTATTTGGAATATCTTTTCAGTTGCCTCATAATAAGATGGGGGAACATTTTCTTTTACTTTTAAATATTCATAGTTTTTTAACTTTCCAGTTTTTTCCATTTTTATTTCATTAATTAACTTGTAGAAAAATTAACGTCGTTTCCAATAAGTAGTTGGTTTTTTTTTCAACTTGTAACAACTATAGGTATTACTTCAAATTTGTCTTTTAACTCTAGGGAACCTTCCAAGTATCCTAAATTTTTTATAACTGACCCATCAAATTCATTTTTTTTTTTTTTTTTTTATTAAAGGTGGCTTACCAATGCATTCCCAAAAATTGCTTTTTTTGGTATAAGTGTTACTTCACTCCCAGTATCCATTTGCATATCTAAATTGCAGTTATTAATTTTAACCTTTACTATAATGTCTTTTTTTCTTATGTTCAAGAATTTTTATACTCTTTTTTTAATGCCTTGGCTTTTTCCTCTTTGGCTCTTGTTTTTCGTTTCAACGTTTTATTGTTTTTAATTTACACTGTTTGAAAGTGGTTCCACGTCCCAAAAAAAATTATTACAAGTTTTTCCAAATGCTAGACACTTTTCCTTTTTTATTTTGTGTTCCCGTCCACAATGTGAACACTTTTTTATCTTCTTTACCATGTATGTATCAGCGAATATTTGTTCACTGTGGTGACTTTTATGATGGTTGTATTTCTATATTAGTTGGTTGTTGCTGAATAAAGTCAATACATGTATTTAAAGACATATTTCCTATTTGTAATTGTTCCATTATTTGGGATGGGGGGTGTGATTCATTGAAAAAAAAACCTTCAATTAATCTTAATTGAATCAAGTCCTCTTCAGTAAAAAAAAAAAATGAAAACAAGTTTTTCAAATTACAATGCAAAAAAAAACTCGCATTTATAATTAGTTCGTCAATTTTTGTTTCATCGACATGAATTTTGTTCTTTCTGCCACTAAAAGCCTTTTCTTTTTTTCATTTTTCTTCTTATAATAAATAAAACTTATTTTTTCAATTTCAGGTCTTCCAAATAAAAGGGATATGCCATGGTGGAGACAGGATTTTCGACAGACATCCAGCTGTAGCCAAAAATAAATAAAAAATTTCATTTCAAAAAAAAAAATTTTCCTTGTTGTCTTTTTCAACTTTTTTTTCTCGCAATAAAGAGAAAAACAAATCCATCTATCCATGAAATCTGGATCTTCCAGAGACAAGAAAAATAAAAAAAAGCGATGCCATTCCAATGAAAAAGAGTTTTTTTTTCATCAGCCGTGAACTTGTTTTTTCTACTTTTTTTATTCGCAGTCACCACTTTTTTTTTGTTTTTTTTTTTTTTGCAAATTTGCATACTAATTTGCTTTATTTCTGATTTAACATTTATTGCAATAATGAAAGTAATTTAGATTCTTTTTCAACAAAAAGTGACGAATGTCATTTTTTTTTTTAGAAACTTACAGATAATTGCTAAAATTTAGAGAAAGTATCTCAGGGGTTTTCAAACCAGCACAGAAAAAGAGATGGTTGAACTTAGTACTTAACCATTTACTTAAATCAGCCCACAAAGTCACATGACTGAAAGTATGGAATAATCATTCGATTATTAAAATATCGGTTTTAGAATAAATTCATATTGAATTTGAATAATTATAATTTATTTAAGAAAATTCATGTCAAATTTTAATATGCAATAAAATTTTATTATCAACAAAAATGAAAATATGTTTTGTTTTGTTCTTGCACATTTCTCTTTACTTGAAGGTAATAGTTTGGTTGACTTTATGTCTTTTAGTTAACATTAACTACATCTTTTTTCCCATTTTAAAAAACAAATACAATTAAAACTGGTCAATCGATTTTTCATTGTTTATTTATTAAAAATCAAACAATTTTTTTTAAGATGTTCTTAAACATTTTTTTTTTTTGGATCTTGCCAATATTTTAAGAATCTTTTTAGCTGTTGAACATTTTGTTCAAGCTTTTTCAGTTTCCAATGTTATAAATCTTCACTCAAACTTTTCGACAAGTTTTTTTCTCTTCAAACAGTTCTTTATTATTTTGGTTGTCTTTATACATAGAAAAAAAAAATTGTATAAATTCATTTTACATGTTTATTGATACTAATTATTGTTGCAAAATAAACATTGAGCAATATCTTTAGTTAAAATAATCAATAATTGGTTGCATGATAATGAAAAAAAATATATTTTGTTTACGATTTAATTACAGGCACGAATGTTATTCTTTTGTGGTATTAGCAGGAAGCAGTGCACTGTTTTAATTAATCCAAAAATCAGTAAGTGGTTAGACAATGATAGAAGGCTAAACAGCAGCAAATATAATTCTCCAACATTAAATGAACAATTTTTGGATGAATAATTGATTAAGAAAATTGTATATGAATTCAATTATTTTAGTAATGTTTATAAGAACTGATCCAATATTTTATCATCTGGTTAGTAATAGGAGATAAGTGGTAGGTTTTAACACTATTTAGCTATGGTAATTGGTTAACTAATTAAATAGAAATTAAAAACGAGAAAACTTTAAGGAAAAGAGCCATAAAAAAAGACAGACTGATCTAGCATCTTTTTTAGTGAAATGGAAAAAAAGAATGGGAAAAATTTTATTTCATTTACAAAGAAAGATAATTTTTTAAGAAGACACAAAATTCGTAATGATTGTTGATTTCAGACTTTCAGAATTAATTAATGTTCAAATCAGATAGTGACACATAAAGGGAAGCAGAATTGGGGAGGAATTTCAAAGATTGTTAAAAAAAAAAAAAAAATGATCAACTGCATACAAAAGAATAAATCAATAGAACTTAACTATCAGAGTTCAACATTATTATTTTTCATTCTTGGATTACATTGAAGAAATAGTCACCATTATGTATACAGAACTTGATATGATCATTGTTATTCTTATTCAAAAATTGATGACAGACTTACCATATCACGAAACTGGGCATCTGGTGAGTTGAAATTTTAAGGACGAGAAAAAGGTAAAGAATTTGATTCATGGGTGGAACAAGGACTTATTCATTAAAAAAACTGACTAGATTCATGATTAAAATTTGAATAGAGAAAACTAAATTTTTTTGGCTGGCTCAGGATAAGATAAAAATTTAATTTGGCCACGATATATGAATGGATTATTTAATTTTCTAAAAATATTAAAAGAAGGTAAAAATTTTTAAAAAATCTATTTTTTTTAAAACCTATTTTAATTTAAGAAGGCTAAGTCCAGTGTCTAGGAGGATAATTCTCTTCCGGCATCTCCTCACGGACAAGGGAGAGAGCCCGGGGGTGGAAAGTGCTTCCAAACATGGGAAGTAATAAATTTTCCTATCCTGAGGACAAAGAGAATTTTGTTGGGAATTAGGAATTGTCATAGAACCCAAAACCCGACATTGGGGCCCGGAGTTGGTCAGTGTCCATATAAACAAACATTCTCAAGGCAGCTAGTGAGTGTTTTTTGAATTAGATTGGGTTGGAGATCAGAGAACAGATCACCCTAGAGAGCTGTTGGGCTTGGAGAATAGCGAAATGCAGCATTTTTGACCAAGATTTGGTCACTCCCCAACTTAGTTTTCCTACCAAAAAAAGTTTTTATTGTCAAATGTATTTTTGATACCAGAAATGTCTCTTAAGAAATGCAAAAGTGAATTTGTTTTTGAATCCATAGAAATGGGTCAGGAGAGAAACAGCTCCTGTATTCAACAGATAGATAAAGTTAATTGTTATTTCTCAACATATTCAAACCTCGTGAGTTTGTTTTATTCAAACTTTTCTCTGATTACGGTATCACTGCTAACCTTTAGCTTACTCCACTGTGGCCAGACCACCATTTTTCGTCTAATAAGATCAAAGTCACAACGTGGGTAGGTTAGACTTGATCTTCTCAAAGAAGTTAGCACGATGACCAAGCATTCTTTTTGAATTTTTATGCTAGGATCATCGAACAGGAAACAACTGATACAATTGGGACACAGGCTTTACAGTATTTATATATGACTATTGTCCAAAACACTGGTGGATTAAATCTCAGCTGTTGTGCACTTGACCTGGGAGATGACCATATTTCAATCTTGGGAATTCTAAATATATTAACGTTGTCAGGTTATCTGTCATTAATTCATGGCAATTTTACCCTTAAATAGGTGAGTGGGACAAGATTTAGTTAATGGGCCCCATGATGGTGAAATAGTTAGCTTTTAGAGTGCCATTCTTTTGAATGTGCATTGATAATTTTCTTCTAAATTATATAAATTTATTCACAATAATTTGCTTAACACCATCTCATTGATGGCTAATCAATAACAAATGAGGAAATATTGACAATGTCAGACTGTGATTGTGACACTATTTAGGGTTGCTAGAAAGAAAGAAAAAAAAAAAAAAAAAAAAGAAAGGCGAGAATTAAATTTAGGTGATATAAGAAAGCCATCACGAAAAGGACACTAAGCGATGTTATTTTTTTAACAAAGAAAAATGGTAAAAAGTTTTATTCTCATTGTGAGAATTCTAAAAGATAAAATTAACGCGGATGTTTTGGAGTTAACTTGATTTATGTTATAGATAACCAGAATAAGATATATCAATCTGCCCATGGCAATGATTTGGCGAAAATTAATTGAGAATTCACCTCCTGAAGAACCTAAAGAGACAAAATTCTAAATAGATAAAATTTAATGTCCTCTGGACCTGCCATTTTGCTAAGAGATAATGATTAAAGAGATAAAAAACCAAAATATCGATTGGATCAACCACAGAATTACAAAAACAAAAGGTTAACCCATTGGCTATCTACGAAGATCTTTGGAAAAGGCATCTGTTTTGTGCCAGGATTTGACCATGATAAAAAAAAAACAAAAAACTATTTTATCGGAACAGTTAATTAGCGACAGAATGCAAATACATCCAGTTAAACCACCCACTTGATGCTGGCGTTGGTCTCAATTGATAAAGTCCAGGTACCCAATTGATTAAGATAAGAGTCTCAAGGTTTGTTGTCAGGCAGAAGAAGGGAAAGGAAAAGAAAAAAAAAAAAAAAAGGGAAAGATAGTTTTTTTTTCTTTGAGCAAGATTTTTTAAACCGAGGCCATTTTTAGCTACACCCACACCGCTGAGCGCCCATTGGCTGAATGGTGGCGTGAGCGGCGGAGGTAATCATGTGTTGAAGGAGGGAGGCCTGTTGGCACCCAGTGAGGGATAGGTGTGAGATGCCACTGTGAGAGAGAGGGAAACCTGTTGACGCCCTCTGAGGGTATGGTGAGATACCAATATGAGAACAGAAGAAGGTGGGAAGACGAAAGACTTCCAAAAACGGAAAATAATAAATTTTCCTGACCGAAAACAAAGAAGTGGATTGTGGATTTAGAATTATCAAGGAACCTCAAACCCCGACAAGCCCACCGCGGTTTTGGTCGGCGTCCATATAAGCAGAGTCACAGCGAGTGAAAAGCAATTCCAGTTAAGTTCCAGCTGGGGTTGGAGACTGGCAGGCAAGCCGTTGCAGTGAGCTGAGAGCTCTGAAGACCTGCCTCACAGATAGCTGAAAGATTCGCGCATTATCGACCTCAACTTCTAATCAAGAACAATTTATTTTTGAAGAATGACTTAGACTCACACCACCAAAACGAGTCTTATGAATATTGCCTGAAGATACACCAAGAACCAGTTTCTTAAAGAACAAACAACTTAAGATGTTAAGACTCGCCTAACAAACACAAAGTGTCACAAATCCATATAGCGGGTTGGGAAGAAGATGCAGTCCTGTATTCAGCAACCAGATATAAAATATTGTTATCCTTTTTTTAACACATTTGAACTTTGAGTTATTATTTTATTTTATTTTACATATACTTGTGCGATATCACCCTTGTTCAGACTTGGCTTGCATTACGGCCCGGCAACTGATTGATTTCGTCTACCTAAGATAAAATCACAACGTGGATAGGTTAGACTAGAAATCAAAACAGTTACTTCAGTAACCAGACGTTGGAGGCGAGCTGGGAGCGACAAGGCTGATACAGATTCCCATCCGAATCAGCAAAAGGTTAGAACGTCACATTTGGTGCCGCGCCCAATACTAAGTCACATTGGTCGTCGCGGGACAGGATAGGATGGCGACAGCATGGAGACGTCACATAGGTTTGAATTGAGCATTACAATTTTAACTTATCACAGGAATAAAAAAAAGCACAATGAATTTTGGCAACCAGGACATTGATATAGTTGTGGCTAGATCTTTCAAGAAAAAAGGTTGACAGTAAGCATATGACATGATTAATAATAAAAGGGTTTTGACACAGGAACATGTTTTTATAAAGATTTTATTTCAGAGTGCACAAAATGGTATGGATTGCCAAGTTGGCATGTTTTGCTTCTGTTTTAATGTGGGGCCAAATACAATATCAATATTTACTTTATGTTAAAAATTAACATTGTATCTCAAAAAAGAAAAGAAAAAAGAAAAGTGATATCTAAAGTTTAAAAACTTTTTTTTAAAAATTAAACATTTTTCACCTGAAGAAAGCTGGAGCATACAACAGTTGAAATGTGAATATGGCAACAAAGATGAGGACAACACTCCAAATAGTGTAGATAAATACAATACTTCATCTCAGAAATATAGATAGATATTTCTGGAAGTTTTTATTTTAGGTTTAATTCCAAGCTAATAAATTAAATTTAATATTTCCAATAAGCAAAAATACTTTGCTCTATTTCAAATTGAATTTAAATTGATTGGAATGTTTTTTTGTTTTTTTTTTTTGTTTGATTATCAGTAAAATCTATAAAATTGGCCATATTGATAAATCGGTCAACACAATATAATTATCTTTATTAAAAAAATAAAACATACTTTTCTGTAATGTTATTTAAGAAAAATATTAACCGATTTAAAGGTTATTTAATCTGACCAGAAGCAAATATCACATATGTTTAGTTTAAAATATTGCAAGGAGGCATGTTAACATGGAGGTGTGTGTGTGCGCGTGTGTGTTTTTTTATGAGATGTTGACACATGTATTGGGAGCCTGATGCTTTGGGAAATTTAAGTAAGGAGGAGATAATTGTAATAAAATTACATGATGACTACTATGTCTTAAAATATTTTAAGAAATCTAATATTTTATATTATTACATATGATGATGCTTATTGAATATATAACACTGGCATCAATTAACAGATTGATAAATAGGCCTCTTTTGGTTTGAATTCACAAATGCCAGTCTACAGGGAGAAATAACATAATGCCATTTCTTTCATAATTTTCAGTCCATAATATCAAATCATATTGCTCCCTTGGTTCAAATTTCATCAGTTATTTTGTTAAAATAAAAAATAATCTCAAACAGTTGTCAGCTTGTTTGTAGCAAGAGAGATGGATTATAAAAAAGGAAAACAACTGTTAATGTGTCACTTCATTTTCAAACAATATTAAATTGTATTTTTCTTTTATAAATTAATGCTGGGGGGGATGTAGAAACAATGGAAATATGTGCTAATGCTTTGTACCATACTCATTTATTTCACCCAATTTTAATTTTGTGGAATTTACTGATGATAATATGAGGTACAGATAGGTATGATTGCTATAAGCAGTCCTTGGAGTCATTTATACAAATTAATGTTTTGCGAGTAATGCCCACCAATCCCAAAATGGGATTGGTCGGCATTAATGGGTTATTGTTAGAAACCAATAATTAATACCATATTTTTATTTTTATAATACTGGATCTTAATGATATTTGTGCTAATCATGCAGTTGTTAAAGATGATCCTGCATTGTGACTATAACAACCAGAACATGATCAGTGTATAAGAATTTATCTCAAAAATTCAAACAGAAAGGCATCATTACATCGACAAATTAAAGTTATTAAATTCATTTCTCTATTTTCATTCTTTACTTACACAAAGAAATAAAGCAAATAGAAAAGACGTTGAGATAAGAAAGTTTTTATTTTTAATATCAAAGTAAAAATTAACATCGGCCAAATACAAGCAAAGAAACAAAACAAGCAACGTTTTCATATCTTCATATAATTTTATTTTCACACAAAGAGAAATACATCAAAATCAGCATCAGATTTTAATGGTTTGTTGTAATAAAATTTGCTATTTTAATTTTAAATCTGAAGACTTTTAAAAGATTTACTGACATGAAAAATTATTGCAAAATACTTAAGTTTTTTTACTTTTTGGTTGACAACAAAACTGTTTACAGTTTTTATCTTTTAATATATTTTGTAAACAATGAAAATTTATAGGATATAAAATAAGACATTTTCCAAATATTTTATTATAGATACCTCCACAGATTTGCGATATCAGAGGTTTAAAATTATTTTTAATTTCTTAAAGCTTTTTCATTTCAAACTAACAGATTAAATTTAATATTTCCAATAGGTAAAATACTTTGCTCTATTTTAAAACTAAATTGACTAAGATTTTTTTTTTGATAAAAAAAAATCTGATTTTGGTGCCATTTTTAGCCCTTGTTTATCACAATGTAAATCTCTTTATTAAAGTTTTCCAAAAATATACTTTTCTGAAACTATATTTGAGGAATATTAGCTGATGTAAAATATAATTAATCTGATTTGATACAAATATTATTTACTTGTTTAAAATAATGCATTTTAACACCATGGCAACTGTTTATTTAAGATGTTGACAGCTTCATGTTTATCTACAAGTTATTTTTTTTTCAGAATGAGGAACCCATATGAAACCTTAACATCAAAATTCCTTTAGAATCCTGACAGACATAAACTTGCCAAATCGAAATGAATTTTAACTTTATCCTTTGTAATTCTTAGAAATTTGAAAAGGGGCCATCAATATGCTTAAGTAACAAGATAAATGTATTTTTTATCACAGTTTTGATTACATCATCTTGAATATTTTTTTTATACAGAAATATTCTTCTTAATTCATGCTCACAATAAATTTAAGGATGTCGAAGGAAGGCCAAATTATTGTATAATACAGGGAAGAATGTCTGCTGTGTGACTGCCGAGGGCACAGATAGGGCCAAGGTGTTTGGCAGGAGGATTGGTGATCTGAGGGTCCTTCTGTCCATGAAGGAATGTGGGGAGAAGGATCCCACAAACTTCCCAAATTGGTCCTCACTGTCGTGTGAACTGGTACGGTATCATGACAGGAATCCATATGAAACCTTTACATCAAAATTCCTTTAGAATACTGACAGACATCAGTAGTTGTCAGTTTGTTAAATAGAAGTGGAAGGAAAAGATAGTCAGGAATTAAAAATTATAGACTTTTATTACACATCTTCATATCAATAAATTAGATCATAGACAGGAGCAGAAACAATGTGTATCAAGGGCAGAGAAAGAAAGGATCTGTTTTTAGTATTGATTTTTTATCTCCCCTGTAAGGGAGACTGGGCTGATTCCTGGAGGTACTGCAATACCAGGCCAACCCGTGGCAAAGGCGGAGCAAGCCCCTAACTCTTCGCCATGTTCCAAAAATCAGTTTAATATCGAAGTCCCCAAATCGGGGACGTATCAGATATTAAGCTGATAAGAACAGATACTACACTTTGATCTTAGCCAAAAGGCCGAGAAGCGATAAACAAGTGCGCGCTGGAAAAGTGTTTTCCTATTTAACGATTACGACAACAATCGATGGTTACTAATATCACAATAAATGCATTTATAAAAGTTTATTTGTAGAAAATGTAAGAGAGAATTCCTTAAGATGATATTACTTTGTATTTGGACAATTTCAAAAATAGGATATTTTCGAATTTTTACATTAGAACATTAAAAAAACCAAGCAAATAAGCGAATAGCATAGTAATTGTAGCGGAAATGTACAACACTAAGTTATTTCGCAGCAAATATTGTACGTGTGGAGGATCATAACGTTAAGAAACATTGAAAAAAAAAAAAAAAAAAAACCAATAAAAACACAAGAAGAAAATATTTTTTTAATAAATAATCATCGTTGATTTTTGCTATAAGAATATTTATTCAACTGGGGATTAGTTTGCTTTTGCTCTGCCTGAGAAAAGATCAAAGACGATTTTTGTTTTGATCACATGACATAATTTTTCAATATGGCTGCCTTTAAGTCGAAATCCTAATTCACTGCTTGTCGTAGGTAAACACACGCTACACTTGTTCTAGCAATAATAATCGGATAAGGAACAAAAGTCATTTGATTTTGACAGACATCGTGCTTAAAAGTAATAATATTCTTCAAAAGCAATTTTTCATATTTTTTTTTTTTTTTTTTAGGAGTGAAAACCTCAGTCGTGCCAACAAAAAAACAATAAAAAATAAAATGTGAAACTGCCTTTTTAAAAATGCAAAATTTATTACTAAATATAAAAGAGTAAAATGAAATCTTGAACATACCGTAGCAAGTAACTCATTTTAAATAATTTTAAATGGCTTCTTAGACGATTGTTCGGACTATTGACCTCATTCGGCCGTTGATGACGCTCTCCGGCCTTAATAAAGATGAGGACTTACAATCCGAATGTTGTATTACACTACACCTCATCTTAGAAATATAGGCAGGCTTCTTAGACGTTAAATAAAATTAATGTATTTAAAAAAAAAAAAAATCCGTATATTTTTAGGCAAAAAACATTAATTTTTCTAGTCACTACTCATCGAACCGTCATTTGTAAAAAAAAAAAAAAAAAAAAAAGATTTTGTAAACAAATTTAAAAATCCAATATTTCTCATAAAGATATATTTCGAAGCCATTTAGTACGTTTAAGATTACATTGTTAACTCAGCTGGATTTTGTAAGCTAAAGCAATGCAAAGGCAATGCGTACTTTTTCCTTAAATGAAAATATTTACGTACGGCACACAGTGATGAGGTCATAGGTTACAATTCCAACATCCTCTCTTAAAAAGCGCACGAGAAAATTAAAAAACAAAAACGGAACACCAACAGTGCAAGAAATTGGTAATAGTAATTGTTGCGTTTACGGTTTAAAAATATAAAATTTATGTATTTAGGTAAAAATAGCAACGGAAAAAATGGCAAAAGTACCTATTTAGGTAAAAATGGATAAATAAATAAAAAATGACAAAAGGAAAAACATATAGATGAATATCTCACAATGAGTTTATTAAAATCTTGGATACAATACATAATGGAAAAACATGAGAAGTTTGTCAAATTAAAAAGAATTATCAGCTAAAGCTCCCCCCTCCCGTGAGATTTTACGTTTTAGGCGATTGTGTCTGAACACAGTGAAAAACTTGGGGAAAAAAAATAAGTGTGAAGTCTCTGAGAAGCGTCATATAGACATTTAGCAAATAGGTGTGAACAGAAATTCAAAAGATTTGTTGAGGAATAGGCTAAGTGAACACTAGAATATTTACTTCGTTTACCATAATTTACCAATAAAATAATTAAATTAGACAGAGTCAATACGAAATCTGTAAATGGGATTCCTATCCTTCGCCTTTGCGATTTTCAGATTCCCTGATTCTGATTAAACATCCCAACACTATTATATATATATATATGTATATATATATATATATATAAACACTAATACACTTATATATATATATATATAAACACTAATACACTTATTTTATATAAACACTAATACACTTATTTTATATATATTATATATAAACACTAATACACTTATTTTATATATATATATATATATATATAAACACTAATACACTTATTAGATATAAATGAAAACACTAATACACTTATTAGATATAAATGAAAACACTAATACACTTATTAGATATAAATGAAAACACTAATACACTTATTAGATATAAATGAAAACACTAATACACTTATTAGATATAAATGAAAACACTAATACACTTATTAGATATAAATGAAAACACTAATACACTTATTAGATATAAATGAAAACACTAATACACTTATTAGATATAAATGAAAACACTAATACACTTATTAGATATAAATGAAAAACACTAATACACTTATTAGATATAAATGAAAACACTAATACACTTATTAGATATAAATGAAAACACTAATACACTTATTAGATATAAATGAAAACACTAATACACTTATTAGATATAAATGAAAACACTAATACACTTATTAGATATAAATGAAAAACACTAATACACTTATTAGATATAAATGAAAACACTAATACACTTATTAGATATAAATGAAAACACTAATACACTTATTAGATATAAATGAAAAACACTAATACACTTATTAGATATAAATGAAAACACTAATACACTTATTAGATATAAATGAAAAAAACACTAATACACTTATTAGATATAAATGAAAACACTAATACACTTATTAGATATAAATGAAAACACTAATACACTTATTAGATATAAATGAAAACACTAATACACTTATTATATATAAATGAAAACACTAATACACTTATTATTAAATATAATTATAGATATAAATGAAAACACTAATACACTTATTAGATATATTATATAAACACTAAAACATTAATAAATGAAAATAATATATATTAGATATAAATGAAAAACCTAATTTACATATAAATATGGGTGAAAACACTAAAGACTTATTAGAGTATTAGAAAAATCACTAATCAACTTATTAGATATAAATGAAAACATTTAATCAACTTATTAGATATAAATGAAAACACTAATAATATATTAGAAATAACTGAAAATACTAATGTACCTTTTGAATTTAAATGAATTTTGTTAATACACTTATTATATTGTATATATTATTATTATTCCACTTATAAGTTTTATTATATATATTATATATAAATGAAAACACTAATACACTTATTATATATATTATATAAATGAAAACACTAATATTTTATTATATTTATATATAAACACTAATACACTTTATTTATATATATATATTTAAAACACGGTTTGACTACTTTATTTTATATATATATATATATTATATATTTTACGATTTTTATTTTGCAGGAATACAATCCCAATATATATAAAAACTAATGTAACTTATTTTATACTTTTCCTTGTTTAATACATTTTGTTTATACGAATTATTTATATATTATATATATATATAAGTTATATATTATATATATATATATATAAATATTTATATACTTATTATATATATATAAACACTAATACACTTATTTTATATATATATATAAACACTAATACACTTTATTTATATATATATATATAAAAACACTAATACACTTTATTTTATTTATATATATATATATAAATATAAACACTAATTCTATTTATTTTATAAACACTATATGTTTATAAACATAAACAAAAATTTTATACATATAAAATTGTATAAATATATATATATGAAATTATTTATACATATATATATACTATATGAAATTTTATATATATATATATAAACATTAATACACTTATTTATATATATATATATATAAACACTAAGGTTTTTATATTTATATATATATATATATATATATATATATAAATACTACTTATACACATTATATATATATATATATATAAAAACTAATACATTTATATATATATAAACACTAATTTATTTATATATATATATATATAAACACTAATATTTATATATATATATATAAACAAATACACTATATATATATATATATATAAACTAATACATATATATATATATAAATATAATACACATATATATATATATATAAACACTAATACATATTTATATATACATATATATAAACACTAATACACTTATATATATATATATATATATAAACACTAATACACTTTATATATATATATATAAACATGAGAATACACTTATATATATATATATATATATAAAAACACTAATGTACTTATATATAAAATACTAATACAATTTTATATATATATAAAAATACTAATAATTTTATATATATATATATAAAAACACTAATGCACTTATATATATATATTTAAAACACTAATGCACTTATTTGTATATATAAAAAACAGATAATGCACTTATATATATAAAAACACTAATGATATATATATAAAAAACACTAATGCAACTTATATATAAAAAAAACACTAAAAAACTTATATATATAAGGAAAACACTAATGCATATATATTTAAATATATATGCATTTAAATATATAAAACACTTATATATATATATTATATAAAAACACTAATGCACAAATATATATATATATATAAAACACTAACACTTTTATATATATATATATATAAAAACACTAATGCACTTATATATATATATATATAAAAACACTAATGTTTTTATATATATATGACTAAAACATTTAAAAAACTTTTATATATATATAAAAACACTAATGCTTTTTATATATATATATAAATGTAACTAATGCCATTATATATATATATATATAAAACACTAATGAACTTTATATATATATATAAAAAAAATTAAATGCACTTATATATATATATAAAAACTAATAATCATCTTATATATATATATAAAACACTAATGCACTTATATATATATAAAAAACACTAAGTCTTTTATTTTATATATATAAAAACACTAATACTACTTATTTTATATATATATAAAACACTAAATATTATTATTATATATATAAAAACATTAATACATTTTTATTTTAAATATATATATATATATATATATATATATAAAAAAACTAATACAATTTTTTTATATATATAAAAAAATACTATTAAACTTTTTTTATATAAAAATAAAAACACTAATAAATTTTTTTTTATATATATAAATATAAAAAATTCTTGAAATATTTTTTTATTTTATATTTATAAAAACACTAATACACTTTATTTTATACATATATATAAAAACACTAATACACTTTTATATATATATATATATATATATATATATATAAAATAATAATACACTTATTTTATACTAGCAGAAGAGCCCAGCGTTGCCCGGTGATGTAACAGTAAGAGATAGATCAAGTATCGACCATCATAAAGACTGAAAAATAAAATTGACAAAGATTATTGTTTAAGGTTTACGTACACGCGGGTATTAATTAGTTTTTTTTGTTTTGTTTTTTACGAATTGGTCAAACCCAAACTCAAACAAAAACATTGTTTACAATCGTTATGAGTCTATCGATTGATGAATAGAATTTTATTATAAACAATTGTCTTGTAAATGGAATTTTTAAAGAATTCTGAATATAAAAATAAAGAAAAAAATGTGCAAGACAATAAGAAACACTACCTGCCAAAAAAAAAGTGACTTTTTTGTTGAAATCAGTTGAAAAATGTAGGTAGCCTTTCTCTGTAATCTTTTTTTACAATTTATGATTTTTACTTATTGAATACAGTAAAAAAATTGCATATTTTGCTTTGTGGTGATTCATAATTAGAATTCTGATTTGAATATATTTTCCACTTGTTTCTAATACAAAAAATATTAACTTTATTTGGGTTTATTAATTTATTATATCAAACTGTGTTCTTTATTTAATTATTATCATCTTGAAATATTGTTTTTCTTTTATCAGATTTCTTTTCATTTTTTAAATTTTTTCAATACTTTCTTAAAAACATTGAATTAATTTCAAATAGAACCAATGCCTTATTGATCTGCCTTGTAACAAATTGCAAAGGGAATTAGAATTATCTTTCCCTAAAGATTTGGAATTATCTTTCCTAAAGATAAAGAATTATCCGATTTTTCGATTCATACAATCAGTAGAGATCATTAGATTATTGTTTAGGTTGACGGACACGCATGTCTTGGTTTTTATTTTTTTCAATTATTATGATGAGTCCCCTGATAGAATAGAATTTTATTATAAACAATTGTCTTGTAAATGGAATTTTTAAAGCATTCTGAATGTATAAATAAAGAAAAAAGTGTGCAAGACAATAAGAAACACTACCTGCCAAAAAAATAAGTGGATGTTTGTTTTATCAGCTGAAAAATGTAAGAAATCCGATCCCATATATAAAGGAACACAAACACACAAACAACCTGTGTTTTTTATCCCGATGTGAGTTGTCCCCCTTTCATTCTCACGATGTTTCTTAATTGTGCATTCAAATTGATTTTGTTAAAAAAAAACAATGATTTTCCCATTTTGGCAATGGTTAGAACCACCACAAGGTAATTTTATGTAGTCCTTTGAAATTTTGTTGAAATCGGCTAAAAAAATGTAGGAAATCCGATCCAATATATAAACGTTACAGAGACACACAGAATCTGCGTTTTATAATAAGATATATATATATATATATATATATATATAAAAACACTAATACACTTATATATATAAGAAAACACTAATACACTTATATAAGAAAACACTAATACACTTATATATATATAAGAAAACACTAATACACTTATATATATAAGAAAACACTAATACACACATATAAGAAAAACTAATACACACTTATATATATAAGAAAACACTAATACACACACATATATATGAAAAAACTAATACACACACACATATATATATATATATATATATATATATATAAGAAAACACTAATACACATATATATATATATATAAGAAAACACTAATACACACATATATATATATATAAGAAAACATAATACACACACACACATATATATATATAAGAATATAAAACAATTTTACACATACATAAGAAAACACTAATACACTTATAAAAAAACCCATATATATATATATATATAAGAAAACACTAATACACAATAAGAAAAAAAAATATATTATTAAGGAAAACAAAATAACATACAAAACATATATATATATATATATATAAAAAAAAAATGATAATGCACATATAACTAAAAACATATATATATCACAAACTGAATATATATAAAAAAACACTAAGCATATTATATATGAAAAATATTTTGCTTACTATATATATATATATTTAAAACATTTATATTTATTTATTATATATATATAAAACACTAATACACTTATATATATATATATATATAAAAAGAAAAAATTATATATATATATATAAGAAAACACTAATACATTTATATATATAAGAAAAAACCACTAATAATGTATATATATATATATATATATATAAGAAAACACATTACAATTTATTATATATATATATATAAAAATTTTGATACATATATATATATATATATAAGAAAATATTCTTAATATTTTATATATATATATATATGTTATATAAATATATATATTCAAAAATATATATATATATATATATAAAAAAACACTAATATACTTATATATATATATATATATAAAAAAACATTAAAAATTTTTTTTACATATATATTAGAAATATGAAAGAAAAGAATGTCACTTATATTTATATATAAGAAAGCAAAACAATTATATATATAATAAAATGAAAACAATCATATATATTTATATATATATATATATATATATTTGAAAACCAAAACTGATATGTAATACATGACATTATATATTTATATGAACAAGAAAACTATATATATATATTGTCTGGTTAATATATTATATATATATATATTTAATTTATCCATTAGGGAATATATATATATATATATAAGAAAAATGAAAATAAATTATATATATATATATATATAAAATAAGAAAATATATATATCAGAATACACTTATATATATATATATATAAAAAAAATGCTAATAAAATGTTATATATATATATAAGAAAACTCAAGCAATTACACAAATTTATATATATATATATAAAAGGAACTTTCTCCCATTGATCCATTATATAAGAAAAAACTATTCACTTTATATATATATATTAAATAAATAAGAAATACATATATATATATAAAAAACATAATTAAATATAAATATATATATAATCAATTTATATATATATATAAGAAAACACTAATACATATATATATATATATAAGAAAAACACTAATACACTTTTATATATATATATATATATAATAAAACTTAATACAATATACATATATATATATATAAGAAATTTCGCTAACTTAAATTAAATATATATATATAGATGAATTATATATTATATATATATATATATAAATCTCTAAAAAACACTAATTTATATATTATATATATATATGGTTTTTATAATATTATCTATTATATATATATATATAAGAAAAACACTAATACATTTATATATATATATATATAAAAATATTACATTTATATATATATATATATATAAAAAAAACAAGAATATAATATTATTATGATATATTATATATATATATATAGAAAACACTAATACACTTGTTTATATATATATATATATATAAGAAAGAAAACATAATATTATTATATATATATATATATATAAAAGAAAATTATATATAATACATTTCTAAATTTATTAATATTATATATATATATATATAAGAAAACACTAATACATTTAAGATATATATATATATATATATATAAGAAAATTTAATATATTATATATATATATATATATATATATATATTATAGTACTAATACACTTATATATATATATATATATATATATAAAAAACATAATACACTTATTATATATATGAAAACACATTATATACACTTATTATAAGAAAAACACTAACACACTTATATATAAGGAAACACTAATACACTTATTATATATATATATATATGAAAACACTAATACACTTATTATATATATATATATAAGAAAACACTAATACACTTATTATATATATATATATATATATATAAGAAAACACTAATACACTTATTATATATATATTATATGAAACTGTCAAACTGACCAGAGAATTCAGAGCAACATGTATCTGTCCAGCTCTTAACTCAAATAACAACTTAAAAGAGACTGACCAGCACAAGGAATGTTAAAAGATTCATGTTAAAAAGATAAAAAAAATAAAAAAAAACAAATGAAAACTACAGACAAAAGTTCATTTTCTCCAACAAAAGACTCATTTGTGTAGTTTAGTGCTAACAGCAAGCAGAAATATTTCTCCCCCCGATGATGGCCATTTGGGTCGAAACTAGTCGAGGAATCTAAATGGAATAATGATAATAAAAAAAAATGAAAGAATATTAATCTCCAACCCAGTGTGTCTAAAGATTTTAATTTTTTAATTTCTTTATTGTTCAAAATATAATATATATAATATATATATATATATATATATATATACACACACACATCTAATCCTAATGTCAGCTATCAATTATAAAATTAATTATAGTCATCAAATTCACTTAAACATGCTACGATTTGTGCTTTTACTGCAATTAGGAATAGGAACCTAGCGCCCCCCATAAAACTTCTAAAAATCGACATTGAAAACTTAAAAAAAAATGTTTTTAATACTAGGAGTGGGAACTTAGCCCCTATTTAAAACAAGAGGAGAAGGAGCCTAGCTACCCACCCCCACTAGAGTAAATATCTATTTAAAAATATTTATTTTAAAATATTGAGGGGTGTACTTAGCCCTATTTTAAACTAGAGGGATGGGAGCTTAGACCCATCCTTCTCGAACGGTCATAATTTTCTGTTGTCGAATTGCCATTTTTTCCTATTTATCAACTTTTGCCATTTTTACCCTGCCATTTTTCCATTTTTACCGAGCACCAAAATTTATATTAGCAAAAAAAAAAAAAAAACTATTGGTTAAAAAAGGTTAACCAATAGCTTTTGTTTTAATATTTTTTTAATTCTATTTTTAAACTTAGAGAATAATTTTTTCATTGCATTATTTTTTGTTAAATGATACTTTGGTTATTTTTTTAATTTTCTTTAAATATTTAATTTTTAAATTAATTGCACCAATGTTACTGTTACGCACATCATAAAACTGTAAAAGAAAACATCCCAAATTATTAGATTTTTTAGGTGCCTACAAACTACAAAGAAAGTACAATGCGTTTTTCTTCACCTTATAAAAAAGTTTAAAAATTGTAAGAAAAAGAATATCAAGAAAATTGTATACCTGAAAACAGGAATTTTCTTGGTGTGGGATCATAATTGGAATGGCTCACTCAAAAAAAAAAAAAAAAAAAAAAATGGAAATTCTTTTTTAATTTTTTTTTTTTTTTTAAAATATCATCCTTGGCTTGGCCCTTTAGACGGCGCTATTATATTTTCGTACCCGCTCCCCACATGACCCTGTCAACCACACTCAGAACTTTGTGGATCCCATCACTGGAGTTTTACCACAAATCTAGTGGAAGCAATGTAGCAGCGTACCCAGGCTAAATTTAAGGGCATGAATGGCCTCACCAACAGGGGGATAATTTCTGAATACCTAGCGGAATTTGTTGTCTCAAAGTGATTCGCCTTTTTCAACTTCTGGCATCAAATTGCCACGGAACTTTATCCGTTGTCGCGGGAAAAAACATGACGTGGGGTGCGAAAGTATAATAACGCTCTTGAGACCTGCTTTGTGTCGTGACACTTTGAAACTCTCATTGATATTTTCGCCTTAAATAGTGCCAGTTGTAAAAAGAAAAAGGGATTTTTTTTCAAAATCTATTTCTGGTGAAAAAAAATGTCATTAATTTTATTTTCACACCTTTCAAACATCTTTTTAAAGAAGAAAAAGAATTGTCATCGGCAAGCAAGATTTTTTTCTTATATCCAATAAAATTAGGTACATAACCTAACCCAAATGTAAAATGCATTTAAAAAAAAAATGAAAACTTCTTTCTTGAAGTTTAATTTTTTGTTTTAATTCTGATAGATTAAATTAACATTCCTAATAAAGCAAAATACTTTGATTGGTATTTACCGTGACTGTGTGCCCCTAAGACTCAAGTGAAAGAGCTGGGGGGCTATAGAGTTTCTAGTTAGTACTGAGAAATACGAGAAACGATGCCCGGGGCATACTCTCTGCAATCCATCCCACTTCTGCATGATACTGTTGGTAGATTTCAAACAACAGAACTAAATTGATTTAAATCGTTTCCCCCTGCTTATCAGAAAATATTTTTTTTAATTCACCAACGATATCACTTGGCCGCAACAAATTATTACAGAATTTTATTTTTAAAAGATATCTAAAGTTATTCTGATAGAAAAACAGAAAAAGAAAAATCTTAAAATGCATTATTCACCGAATATTTTTTCTTAAAAGTGTCCATTATTCCATATAAAAACAATCAAAGGTTTTTCTAATTATAAAATGTTTTATTTTTTATTTCACTAGGGCAGACTTTCGATAATTGGGGGTCCTGTTTGACCAAAAAAAAATATTTCGAGGATTTAAAAAACAGTCTTGAAGGACTTGACCATAACAAAAATAAAAACATAAGCGATAGAAAAAAAAGAATTTCCCAAAATTTCATAAAAATTAAATGAGTTGGAGAGTAAATAGATATATAAAAACATTTTTAAATATAATTTCTGAACAAGATCTGAAAGTTTCATTAAAATCAGATAATTAGCAGATTTTTGCAAGAATTTCTAAAAACCAATGTGTTTTTAAAAAACGCTAAAGAATTACCCGTACAAATTTAAGATTCCGCGTTGACGTTACTAAAAAAAGATTTTTAACCAAAATTTCCAGTTCTCAAAAAATATTTTTTACATTAAAACCTTTGGTGTTTAAAAATTGAACCTTAATGCAAAAATGAACTTACTTTTTCTTTCTTGTGCAATATTGTATGAGTTTTCTCTTCTTTTCTCTTATTCTCCAGTCTCCACGATTCTTTGACCGAGTTTAACTCATCCTTTTGAAATTTCGGCTGTTGACTGAGTCATCTGCCCAATTTTGAGCTCGTGCCAGACAACTGGTACCAATTCAAGTGACAACGGAGTCAATTCACATTTTCCAAATTACCTAATTTTTTTTTATGACACCCTAATCAGTGTTTTTTTTTTTTACATGGACATTAGTTGAATAAAGAAAAATTGAGTTCAAGATGTTATTTTAAAAAATTGGGGTTAAAGTTTTTTTTTTAAATTGAAGAAAAAGTATTTTCAACCATTTTCATTATCAGTTGTTGAACCAATAAAAACAAATTTAACAAGTTTCATGACTGGTCACCATATTTGATGTTCTCGTATAGCAGGAAAATAAGTTTACATTTCTTCTCAGGACAACTAAAATCGCCTTGAAAAACACCCTTTCAGTTTTAACAACTTACAAGACACATTCTGCTGATGGCATTTTCGAATCATACTTTTTTTTCTCTTATCAATCAGTAAGAGAATAGGCACATTGATTTTGGTGGGAATGGCTTGATACTGGTTACTTTTCTAAACACTAAAATATAAGATTCAAAACAAATAACTAGAGATTGACATTGCAGATTACGACCTAAAAACAAAGTTTCTGTCAAATACGAGCGAAATTTGAATTTTTATTGGTAATTTAGACGAAATTACACTACGACGTAAAAATACGAACTTAGAAAAATTCGGTAGCGAGTAAAAAAGTCAATTGAAAATTGATTTTAAGGCCGTTCTGGAGTTGGAATTTGGGGACTAAGCCCCCTCCTCTATATCTTTTTTTAAATAATTTACTCGTAGGGTCCAGATAAAAATAACACTACAACAATACCAGGACCGTACTTTCTGAAGTGGGATAGCCACCCCCACATACGTTTTACTTTTTTTATTAACTAAAAAAAATGGGTTCCAGTCCAGATAAAACCCCACTGCAACAATACCAGGGCCTTACTTTCTGGATGGGGTGGGGTGCTAATATTTTAAGTAAATATTTTTAAAAAGTATTTAATTTATTTAATTACTTAGTCTATTGTTTTCATTCAAGCTTTTGGTACTTATACTGCAAATTTTGCGAAAAAACAAATGCATTCATAATTATTTTTTATTAGTTGTTTTATTATTTCTTAAAAAAGGTAAAATAAACAAAATGTTTATTGTTTAGTTTAATTTAGAAATTTTCCATTAAAGATTAAAATAAAACCAAACTGCCATATTACAAAATTAATGAAAAAGCCATTTAAGAATGTTTTTATTTAATGACATGAAAATAAAAAAAAATGTATGTCGATATTAAAAAACAAAAAAAAACTGTGAGCAAGATTAACTTTATTATTTAATTTATTAATGTCATTTTTCTCGTTAATTTTAATAAGTAAATCATTACAGTTCTGTTCACTTCACTCAATAACAAGAAAATGTGGTAATAAAAGTAAAAAAATCATAACTTTTATTTAGTCAATAAAAAGAATTGGTAAATTTATATTGTAACACACGAGCGCTAATAACCCTTAAAATTTTTCCAAAATAGTCTTAATTTCGTGCAAATGTATATGCTGAACTCAAATCAACAATTAAGAAACCTACCTTTTTGGATGTTAACGACCCGAAAAAAATCGGAATTTTTCCTGGTCTTTCGTCAGCTATTACCGACTTATTGATAAGTAAGTAATTAAGTGCTGAATTTTGTTGATGGACGTATACAATTTGGGCCTATTTACTCCCTTCATAGTAATTCCTTGTAGTTAACTTTCAAATTAGGGTTAGTTTTTTTTTTTTTGGTTATTCTTTTTTTTTTTTTTTTTAAGATGAAAGTTAACTTTCTAATTAGGGTTAGGTATTTTTTTTTCTTTTGTTATTCTTTTATTTGTCGATGTTTACTTAGTAAAAAAATCGCTTTACGGAAGCGCGTACTAATTTCTGAAAGAAAATAGTTCAGTAAATGACGCTCGGGTGTTAAAATGAAAATTTACCTTTTTTTTTTCAAGAACATTGAATAAACTTTTAACTAGAAAATATTAAATAATAAACTTAAACTTTGAACAAAAAATTGTTGAATCAATGACTAAGCTATTTTTTTACTATACTTTTTTTAAAAAAATCACTTACAAGACGACACTGGAAAAATGACTGCAGGATTAATTAATTTCATTCACACTCAGCATTATGAAAAATACTGAATTACATATTTAGAATTTAATTTTAATTATATATTTATATTTATGTAAA